>JAVGVS010002427.1:0-11605 GCA_032718565.1 Distichodus sexfasciatus
AATATATATATATATGTATATATATTTGTGGGACAAAGGCCTTTCTATTTTTGGAAAATTGATTGTGAGAGGAATGAAATCTGGAACGGCAAGGAATATTTCGACCTTATTTTGGGGTCTCGTGCTCGGTGTCTCCGCCATCTGCTTGTGGTCAGCCAATGGAGAAAGTAAGATTAATTTATTATTATTGTTTATTTGTTTCAACAAGCAAACACATAGACACCGTCCTGAAAAAAAAACGCCCGGCTTGCATTAATGGCACGTGGATTTGATCCAAAGTGGTGACATGCGTATGGACTGGGCCCTGGCTCTTCCCAGTGTGTATACACAGTCATATCACTCCTCTTCATCAGTGCTGCTTTCCATTTCTTTATCAATCGGTAAACGAATCATGACCACAAACCATACAGAAAGTCACTGTGGTAAAACCATTAAACAGCCTTACACTTAGGGCTGCAGAATATTGAAATGATTAGCTGCAATATTATTTGGAAATCGAAATTGCGAATTCAGAAACTGTGTTTTTTTTCTTGAATAAAAACAAAAACAAACACATGACCGGAATAATTTGATTAGAACAGAATAGATCATTCTTGTACGATTTCGATAAGTTTGCAGGGGAGTGCATTTTAAAACAAAACATCTAACTTTCCGAGTATAAGTTGTAGTGTGATGTGTTTGATTCAATCCGTCTTACTGATATTGCACATCGTGATGTTGGTGCTAAAATGATATGTAAGCGAGCCCTATATATTACCTCCATACGTAGGTCATCTTAAGTCCATAAATTGTCACTTAATTATGAAGGGTTTTACCCTCAGTTATTTGTGATGTTTGTGTGTTTCTCTCCGGGCTCCTGTTATGCTGTTTGCCAACATTAGCCAGCAGAGGTCCGACGGGGAACTGAGGATGTAGTATGGAGCTTCTGCTGAAGGGAAGTTTTGCCTTTTGCAAAACCTCTACTTTTAGTGCTCTTCAGGTTAACCTTGCTATGGGCTAAATAGGCGGTAACACTGAAAAAAGTATGACTAATAATCACCGTTTACATTTTTGTTCTCTTTCAGACACTGTCCTCTAATTTTTTCCCATTTTCCTCAGAGTTAATCCTTCACTTTTGCTTCCATCTCTTATCTGATAAGAAGGTCTGGGATTGAAATAGAGGATGTGTTGACATTGTGTTTGTCAGGTTACTTTATGCATTCAGGGGTATCATTATGTGGAACATTGTGGAATTGTCAGAAACAGCTCATTTAGAGTCGTTTCGGCAGTTTCATCTGGTGAAATGTAATATTACGCTTGACTCCGGTCAGTGAGATAATGGCAAAATGTTTTGTTGAGATTGCAGAACAGCATGCAACGAACAGCCTGCAATTTTGGTAAATTGGAATTATCCCTGACCATATCATTGGAAAAAACCAAGTTTGATGACAGCTAAACTACTTAATTGAGTCTGTTTGTTCGGTATCTTTGTGTTTTTTAGTATATAATGAAGCGGAGAACTGATTGTATCAGATTAAGTTTCAAAACTGATATTTGTCTACCTTTAGAAATGAAGTTTTGTAGAAGGATTGTGTTTTTTCTTTTATAACTAGGTAATTTCTCAGTCTCATAACTCCATAAGAGAGCTTGGATGAATTGCATCATGTTGTTGACAACCCAGTTTTTTTCCCTCAGTTGTAAACACTGAGGCATTAAGGGTCACAGTCTTGTATGACCTATTTACCTCTAAAATGTTATTTTAAGAAAGTTGCAACAGTCTTGTTACATAATTCATATGACATATAACACTGTTGGCATGTACCCTAGTTAACACTTAATTTGTATTGACTTGGCCTAAGATCCAGTTGGTGTTTATTGTTCTGGTTTAGGGTTTGGCAAGGCGTTCACACGCTTGGATCAATGGATAGGATTGAAGGTAATGAAATTCCTTGATTATATTAGGAGCACCGTCACAGATATAGTGACGGTAGACAAATACAAGGAGAGTTCACAGACTTGTTGCTGCAATGCTGAGTTGAATTAATTGGTGTCTTCACACATTCCTTTTTGCTGAAAGCAGGAACTTATTTGTTGCTTTCTCACTCCAGGAACTCTGCCTGGTTGGTACTTTCCCATCCATTTTTACTCCCTAGTGTAAGCGTAGGCACTTCACAAACGATCTGGAACTTTTTCAGTCAACCATAACCTACTAAAGAGTAGAGGCGACCGATATTGGATTTTCAGGAGCAATATCGATACTCATTATTGCTAGTTAACGGCCTGATAATCGATATTTGGAACCAATATCCAAAAAAATAAATCTCTGTCAAAATTTTACATTTTACAAACGCCAATACAAAACTTTCTTTAAATAACTTGAACTTAAATTATTTAAATCCTTGAACTTTATACGTTATTTTAATTAAACTTTAAGTAACTTTTAGTAACATTATAAAACTGTGAAACTTAAATTTGAACCTTAAACCTTTTAGTATTCCAAATTAAGCAGCAGCCAGTTGTGGTGAAGAAAGCAAAGGTGCTCAGCATTCTCTCCACTTAAAATAGATCTCATGTGATATATAGCCAATCAGAGACAGTTGTGGGCAGGACGTTAAATGAAGCAGTCTGTCGAGAGCAAACGGTACAGAGTGAAGAGACGGCAGTGGGGCCACAGTTGTGCACTTTGTAATAACTTAATATCGGTGATGGTCAAAATTAAATACCAATACCAATAACCTGCAAAATGCCTAATGTCGGCCCCTGACAATCGGTTGACCCTTACTAAAGGGTTCTGGCGTCAAGTTCTTCTCAAGTACAGATACTTCCCAATCAACCAGGAACTCTTTGCATAGGTCTTCTGGTTTTCCCTAAAAGCACAGACCTTGTTTTGCAAAAAAGTTGAGGTACCTCATGTGTTGGTTTGAAAGGACACAGTTTTCAAGAACTTGCAGTATGTAGCCCAGAAACCTAAAACCAGGAACAAGTTTCTTCTACCAGTTCTTTTGCCTTGTGGAAGGCGCCACGTCTTAAAGCACATCTGAACACTTAAGCTTATCTGGTACATTATTCCCTTATTTTGTTTTTATGGTTTTTGGAGATGGGGAATGAGACTTTAAAAAGCTGTAAAGGTGTCAGGATGACTTGTGTGCTTTCAAATTGGAGATTAGAGGTGCAAGTTTCCAGTCAGCTGATTACTCTCTCTCTCTCTCTCTCCTGCTCTTTCTCCTTTCGGGTGTTTGTGTGTGCGCGCTGGGAATGTGTTATTCTCGAATACAACTTGTCTTGTAAACAAATTAGGGATAACGTTCTGAACAAGTTAATGTTTCATATAGTTCCATTAACTAGTCGTCCATCCTGTCCTTCTTTGACAAGGCGGGTAACTAGAGGATTTTTTGATTGCTAAGATCCAATTCAACTTTTTCAGTCCTCCTTGTGCTTGCGCTTGTGCTATGAACAGACACTAAGCACTGATATGAGATTTATTTTTATGATGCATGTCTCACTGAGTAGAAGAGACTGGGATCATACTTTAACGCAATGGCCCAATGTTATCAATCCCAGATCTAAAATCCTAATCCCTTGGTGAGATCAGAGTGACTCTTCCTCCAATGTTCTTGTCAAGAGTCTTTACCGTAAAGTTAAGCACTATGGCTTTAATCAAACGCTCAGTTTATCTAATTTTCTCACTTTTGTGACTTAACTAGAGCACTTTTTAGTGAGTGTTACCAAGCATAAAGGAATAAAGAAGCATGTTAAGGGAAAAAAGCATGTCAAGGAAACATGGATCGGTGAACAGAAATATCATTTTAATTACAGAAATTTCATTTTTGGTTTTGATACCTACGCTGAACAGAATAAAATCAGCCTAGAGTTCCCAAGGCCAAACAAAAGGTTACGCTCAATTAGAAAGTCCTCTTTGGTCTCGTAAACCTTTTTTTAAAATCCACTTCATTTTCATAATCTGGTCAGGCTAATAAAACGTAATTCAGGCCCCTTTCAAGTTCGGCCGCGGTAAACTTTCCGTGGTGTTTCTTCCGAGCGCATGGCAAACAAGCCTCCACGGTTCATCGGGCGCGAGGGAGAAACTGGGAGGGTTTGAAAATAGAACATGTAAAAATACATGGCCGGGGGGAGGAAAACAGGCAGGGTTTTGTTAATCAGAAGAGTAGAGAGTTTGTGGAGTGCTTCGCCAGGTCTTTTCGTCGTTCTCACGGGCGGTCCGGCTAGGCCACTCGCCTCGCCGCTCGGCGTCTGAGCCGCCGTCAGAGTCGCGCACACGCGCGCGCACGCACACACCCACACCCACACACACATACACCCTGGCTATTAAACGGGAATAAATTACGGGAAACAAAATCCCCTCTGCTCGGTGCCAGCATTACTCATACGCTCGCCCCTCGGACTTTTTAACTGGAACAGAGAACTTACTGCGTGTGAGAGGCGAGGATAAAAGTTAACTTAGACACAAGCGCAAGCTCGAAACTGTCATCCAAGCGTACGCATACGGACATATACACACACACGCACAATTGACCTTAAACCTTAAACATCATAAAAAGGTTCTACATCATAAAATGGTTGTCCAGCGCACTAATGAAGTGAATTCCTTAGTTTTAGCATATAATTAGAATATTTTAATAAGTATTATAAGCTATAGGTTGTTGGAAAAAAATATTTGGAATTATTTTCTGCAATACATTTATACATGTTGCAAATAAACATGCATAAATATTGCATAACTTGAATTTCTAATTATTTAATTTTAATTAAATATTCTCTATTGGATTCATATCTTAAATTAAGAATTTTAATTAATAATATTAATTATGTTATAAACTAAGACTGTGCAATAGAACTGAAGACAAATAAGTATTCATATTTGTAAATAACCTTTTAAATAATTACGGAGAGCGAAAAAGGGTGAATTTAATCACTTTTTAAAATCAGTGCTCTTGAAATTAATCTAAAAAGTTACAAAAGTGTGAGAAATGTAAGTATTTTAATTCAAAGTAGAGTTGAAGTGAAAGTGTGTGATTACTTGTCGTTTTGAACACAGCACACAGCGCGCCACAGTGAAGTATGACCTCTGCGTTCAGTGTCCATCCGTGAAGGAGCAGTTTGCATGTTTTTGGCCCCGCCCAGGGAGCACTGCTTGGGGACGGTACCTTGCTCATGAGCGCCTCAGTGGTATCTTTCCCGGTCCAGAATTCAAACCGGCGACCTTCTGATCACGGGGCGAACTTCCTAACCGCTGTGATACCAATTGTCTTGAAGTTCTTTGTAGATCAAAGATGTAGGACATAACAAAGGTAAAAACCTACGTAGTAAACAAATTGAGGTAAAAATGTATAATGTACTGCAACCTTCAGAATCAGTTTTGGGGTGATGGTGCTCCTAGTGGGACGAAACTGCATTTGGAAGTAGAGCAACAGCATCAAGGTGTAATAAACTACATTAACTAACACTAACTGGCGATTACAATAAAATATGTACAGTTTTACAGGTCCATAAGTGTTTGGATATTGATAGGGCCCTATGATTTCCGCGATGTGGAAAATGCGGACGGGGAAAAGTCAACGGTCAGCTAATGGCGAAGAGGCTCCAAAAAATTATGGAATTCGAGTGTTAGTGCTAAGTTTAGAGCAGAACAATACCCAAACGATTTTTATGAATCGGGTGAACAACTCTTTTGTAGGTTTTGCCAGCGCACAATAGAACGAACCCGCAAGAACACGTGACGACCACTTACAGTCAAAAACTCACATCAGAAACATTTCGTTTTGCACAGAAAAATGAATATTTTTTGTTGTTTACTGGTAAAGGTTTTACCAAAGCAGAAAATGTTCTGCTGAACCCCAGCACCTTGTTGAAGTTGAATAACAGTGATTTAATGTGATTTTTTTCTACTGCATTGTTCTTTTTTCCCATCCACTCCATAATAAACATGATTATAACGTAAAACACGGCATTCAGAGGAATAAAAATGGGAAAAACGGAATTCAGGAAAAAATAAAAATGGAATTTAGGGAAAATGCCGGTTTTGTTGTTGTCAGTTGGTGGCGTAACGGTACGGTGTTCGCCCCGTGATCAGAAGGTCGAATCCAGGGTACTGAGGTACTCATGAGCAAGGTACCGTCCCCAAGCACTGCTCCTCAGGTGCTGTCAAAAACATACCGCCTACACTGCGCCTTAATAGATGGGTCAAACGTAGAGGTCACATTTCGTTGTGGTGCACGCTGTGCTGTGCTGTGTTCACAATGACAAATAATCCCTTTAAAATTAAGCAATCAAGATGTGATGGACCTTCAGATTTCCACCTTTAACAAAGGTGGGCTTGAAGCTTTCCGAAATGACAAATTAAGTTTAATGCAATACTCATGTTGAACCATTTAAATTGACATTTTCTGTCAAACAATATAAAAACGTCACAAATTTTGGGGGATTTTTTGTCACAGAGATTGATAGAGTTTTTAGAAAAAAACAGCCTGAAAAAGAACCTGAAGATGCCTTTAATCGGTGTAAGTTTGAGTTCAGACATATACTGTACTGTATGCTGTAGCCAAGGTGATGCGTCCTGAAGGGAGGGGCCTACGGAGCGTGCGGGGTCTTCTCCTGTGTTGTGTGTCACCTTTACCGCGACTCTGCTGCAGTGCTGGACTCTGGTGCAGATCGTGACTGAGTCGGTGTGAGCCCCTGCTCTTCTCATGACTCACACTCTCACGCTGGGCTACACACACTCTTTTTTCAGTGACTCTATCTCTCTTTCTGTCTCCGTCTCTCTCTTTTTCTTTCAGTCTCTCTTTTCACTCTCTGTCTTTCTCTTTAAATCTCTCGCATTCTTTCATTCTATCTTTTGCTCTCTCCTCTTTCTATATCAGTTTCTCCTTTTCTTTCAACCTCTCTCTTTCTCCCCTCCTCTTTCTCTTTCACAGTAGTCTGTCTCTCTTGTGCACCCTCCTTTTCTTTCTTGCTTACTCTTTAAATCTTTTTCTCTTTCAGTCTCCCTCTCTCCCTCCCAATCTCTCTGTCTCCGTATCTCTCTTTCTGTCTCCATCTTTCTCTTTTTTTCAATCTCTCTTTCTGTTCAATCTCTCGGCCTTTCCCTTTCAATCTCTCTCATTCTCTCTCGCTCTCTCCTCTTTCTTTTTCAGTTTTTTTTTCTTCTCTTCTCTCTCTCTCTCTCTCTCTCTCTCTCTCCCTTTCTCTTTTAGTCTGTCTCTCTTGCTCTCTCCTTTTCTTTCTTTCTTACTCTTTAAATATCTTTCTCTTTCAAACTCTCTCTTGTCCTCCCTTCTCTCTCTCTCTCTCTCTCTCTCTCTCTCAGTCTCTGTCTCTCCCTCCCTCTTTCTGCTTGTCTTCTCCGTCTGGGTGGAGGTGTGTGAGTGTTGGGTAGTGTCGAGGTTGATGTGTGTGTGTGAGTGTTTGGTGCTGAGTCTGACTCGGTGGAATGTGTGTCACTGTGCTAGTTGGAGTCGGAGCTTTTCGGAGCAGCGGTGCGGCAGGAGAAGCGAGTCTCGAGGCCGCGCTCGTCAGCTGCCAGATGAGGGTTACGCAGCTTAATTAAAACGTTAATTTAAAGAGGACTGTCAGATTATCTGCTCGCACGTAATCCGGTGGCCGCACATACACCGGCAAATACCAGCACAGTCACTCGGCCTGATGGGCCAATCCAGCCACTTCCCACGTGCCACCTTGTTCTCTTCGGTACTCGCTCTTCTTCCTCTTTTTCTTCTTCTGCATCTTCCCACATTTTGTGCCTGTATCTTGTGTTTCTATGCAGTAGCCCAAGTGCCCTTTTCCCTTTTTTTCAGATTAAAATGAAAGTGTAATTCCCTATGTTGGCCGTCAGGGGGCGCCACTGTTAATTCAAGTAAATTAAAGTGGGGGATTATTTGTCGTTGTGAACACAGCACAGCACGCAGTGCGCCACAACGAAACGTGAGCTCTACATTTGACCCATCTGTGAAGGAGCAGTGGGCGGCTGACCAAGGCAGCCCCCGGGGAGCAGTGCTTGGGAATGGTACCTTGCTCATGAGTACCTTAGTCATACCTTTACCGGTCCGGGATTCGAAACAGTGACCTTCTTATCACGGGGCAAATGCCCTACCGTTACACCGTTACGCCACCAACCACCCCGAGAATACTCCAATTACCACAAATTTGTAATTCCAACTGGGGGCGCGGGGGACCGGAGCCTATCCCCGGAACTACGGGCACAAGGCGGGGAATAACCCTGGGTATGCGCCAACACACCGCAGGGCACACACACTCACACAATCACACTGCCAGCAGAAACATATTTAAACGGCCTTTATCATTTCTCCTTTTTAACCTTTTTTACCCTTTTATCCCTTTCTACATTTTATAAGGACGCCGCAGTAAAACATGACACGATACCACTTTTTAAATGTCTGATATGATACAATTCTGATATAGTCGCGGAGTCAGAACAGAAGATAATGTTTTAAAAATGTCTGAATACATGAGTGAGATTATTCTGTTATGCTAGCTAAGTATTTAAACACAGTTCAGTAAGTTAGTGACGGTCCCTAAAACCATCAGGAACACAGAGACTGCGCGTGAGAGCTGGTGTTGTTAAGGAAATTAAACGGTGTAATCACGTAATTTCCTTTTGGGCTTGTAGTGTGTTGCGTTGCTTGTTCCGCTCACTGTCATATAAATATGTAGGGATTAGCGTGAATGTCGAACAATAAACCAGCTTTACCGCAGGAACACTTCCCATGCGTAATGAATTGAGTGTGCACCCATTTACAGATCGGTTCCATAGATCGACTCCATGTCACCCATGCCCGATCCAGCTGTTTGAGTCATTATCGGAGCTAAACCCGAACCGATTATTCGAATAACTCGAATGATTCGATGACAAAAAATGGTCGAGGCAATTTTTCTCGAATCGAAGCTTCGTTTATTTCTTTTCACTCGCTAGAGCGTGCGCCTCTAGTGCTTCAGACGGACGCCTATTAATGACGCATGTTTTCAGTGGCGCGATCGAGAGAAGACCTGATCTCTCTGTATGTGAAAGTATTTGTGAGATGTTCCTGCACTAAAACAGAAGTAAATACATAAAATCGCGTAAATGACATTTTTTGCGATGTAAACAAGCGCTGTGTTTGTGACCGTGCGCTTGAGCTCCATTAATTGCTAAAACGCTCCAGTTCAGTTTAAAAGTCCCCTTTATTACAGACATAACGCATATTTTAGCTAATATTTTATTAAGTAAATATTATAACTAATAGCGTTCTACTCACAGTACAGTAGTTTACTGAGATTTTCCCCGAGATTTCCCATAGTTTATTCCAGTACACGCGCCCAACGCTTTAATGTGACGCTTAGGGCCCTATGAAATCAGTTTTGTTTTTTCCTAAATTCCGTTTTGTTTTTTCCTGAATTCCGTTTTTCCGTTTTTATTCTTTTGAATTCTGTGTTTTACGCTATAATCATATTTATTCACCTAAAAAGTGTCTAATTATGGAGTGGATAGGAAAAAAGAACAATGCAGTAGGAAAAAATCACATTAAATGACTGTTATTCAGTTTCAACAAGGTGCTTGGGTTCAGCAGAACATTTACTGCTTTGGTAAAACATTTACCTGTAAACAACAAAAAACATTCATTTTTTCGTGCAAAACGAAACGTTTCTGATGTGAGTTTTTGACGGTAAGTGGTCGTCACGTGTTCTTGCGGGTGCAGTGTATCGTGTGCTGGCAAAACTTACAAAAGAGTTGTTCTCCCGATTCATAAAAATCGTTTGGGCATTGTTCTGCTCTAAACTTAGCACTAACACTCGAATTCCATAATTTTTTTGAGGACTTAGGTGTTTTAGCGAGCCTCTTCTCCATAGCTGACCGTTGACTTTTGAACAGGGAACTGTGGGAAATGAAGTTGTCTTCCAGAAAGTCCAGAAGCAGCTTATTTTATAGACCAAATTGGTTCAAAATGACACAAAACTTCAGTATTTCTTTATTTTCAATTGATCAGATTTAGAAAAAACATTTTATAATGTTATAGTATAATCAATAAGTAAGAAGAAATATAGTACATTTATTTACAAATTATTCAGTATTCTCATGGACACCAAATGGGTAAAAAAGTGTTTCTGCGATAGAAAGTTAAGCCATAAAATGCAAAATAAAAACTCTGCAACTCGACGATGTCCTTACTATTTCAGTGGTTATATCTACAGTCAGTATTTATCAGAAATGTCCAAATTTGAGTAGTGCAGGACGTCCTGAATACAACAACATAAAGCGTGTGTGGATAACTGCTACACACACACTAGAATAAGCCTAAAAACAAAGGTATTGTCTTTTTTCTGTTTTTGAAAAAGGATTTTATCTGATTAATCGATGAAAAAATCTATAGAAAATCGATAGAATACTCGATTACAAGAAGAATCGATAGTTGCAGCTCTAATCGGAGCGCTAGCCGATTCACGAATCGGATCGGTGCCATCTTTACACAGCACTCACAGTTTCTTTTTTTGCTTTTTTTTGTGGATTTAGTCTAGTCTTGGATTAAATTGTAGTACCAGTGCAGATTCAGCATTGAACCTCAAAGCTAGTATAATCATAGTTTGGGAAAGTGCCCTGTTAAGGCCTTGAGGTGATGAGGCTGCTCGTGTATTTGTTTATCTAATTAGGGAGATGGTGATTTCAGCAAAGTTTCCCAGGCTACGATTACGCTTATGCCTGGACTAGCTTTACGTTTCAGCGGCGAATCTCCACTTTTTACTGCAGTTTTAATCCGCGTTCAAGAAGCCAGCCCTATAAGCACAGTACGTACCACGCTTTACACTTCATAACCCTTTGTGAGAGACCCCCATACTGATCAAAGAAGCGACAGAACATCTGTTACAAAACACCTGGGGGAAGGTGGTGTAACGATTAGGGAGTTGATCCTGTGATCAGTGGGTTGCCAGTTCGAAAGTGAGTGATTTTTTTTTGTCATTGTGAACGCAGCACAGCACAGCACAGCACACAGTGCACCACAACTAAACGTGACCTCTGCATTTGACCCATCCGTGAAGGAGCAGTGGGCAGCTAACAAGCGCCGCGCCCAGGGAGCAGTGCTTGGGGACGGTACCTTGCTCATGAGTACCTCAGTGGTAACTTTACCGGCCCTGGATTCGAACCTACAACCTTCTGATCACGGGCGAACACCCTACCGTTACGCCACCAACTGCCTCAAGTCCTAGACTGATAAAGGTACTGCTGAGGTACTCATAAGCAAGGTACCGTCCCCAAGACCAATAATTTTATTATTTGAACAGTTTAGACAGTGTTTGGAAATCTCCACTCAAGGCCCCAACTTCCCACCTGAGATTAAGCCTAGTCCAACTCTAACTTTGACTTTAAGATGTAAATCTCCATTGGTACTGCAAGTTAGTCCAAGACTAGACTTAATCCATGTTCAAGAACTCAATCCAGGTGTCCATTTTCTTTTACCTCAGACGTTTATTTACGGGTAATGAAAACTATGTTAATAATTAATTAAAAAACTAGTCAAAATATGTAACTGGCTGTAGAAGGATTTAATGAATGATTACTGGTCAAATATGATGTGTTTTAATACTAATGTCTGAGCTATTTTTAATGTTTTGATAATAC
>JAVGVS010002428.1:0-11602 GCA_032718565.1 Distichodus sexfasciatus
CCTATCTTGGAAAGGCCAATAAAATATTAAATAATAATGGACTGTCCACTTTGGAATGCCTGTTTAAAAAATTTATAGAAGCATTTCTTGCGACCCTGCTTCAAATCCTGTCCCAACTTCTCTTTTAAACTTGTGAGACCACAGCACTTCTACAGTTATAGAATAACTACACTGCCACTTGTATCAGAAACCGTCCCATAATTATACGCTGATCCAAAATAGAACCAAATCACTGACATAAAATTCGATAAAATACGACAAAAAATGACATGAGACAAATGAGGAACCGAAGCTACTCCATTACTGTCATTTTGGCTCTAACAAATGAGAACAAATGCACGAGTGTGGATGTCTGTGCTGCCACGTGTCTGTACTTATCCACGTTCTTATCTGTAACAGAATGTGCGCGCTCAAGAGAACCGGGCTGGATTCAGCGGCTCTGTCAGCATCCCGTCCATAGCTAAGAATCGAGGAGAACCGGGTCGGTCGATGAGCGCCAGCAGCGGCCTGGGCATACGTGAGTACCGAACTTCATTACAGACTGGTTGGTTGGTGCTGGTGGTCTAGCAGACCAAGAAGTTGTAGGTTCAAATCCAGCTCTGTCCTCACTACTACTCACGCCCTCGGAGACCACCACCGGGCCCCAAAACTGGGGATGCACCAGTCCGATACGTGGATCAGATATCGGTCCAATAGCGACGCAAATAGCTGGAGCGGGTATCAGTGGTATTGGGCCGATCTATGGAGCCAATCTGTTCATTTTAAATTGTAGGTTGTTCTATGGTTGCGTACGCACGCACTCGCAACTCGTTACGCGTCCGAAGTGCCACTGCGGTAAAGCTGGTTTATTGTCGGACATTTTTGCTAATTCGAACATACTGATATGACAATGAGCAGAACCACCAACGCAACACACTACAATTAAAAGCTCTGTGTTCCTGACTGTTTTAGCGGCGTAGGATTAGGGTCCGTCACAAAATTACTAATCTGTCTTAAAGAAATCATTTTTGAGATGTTATTTTAATAATAAATAATTTTGCATATACACATGAGTGCGTACGTCCATATTGCTAAAAGAGCTTTAATTTCTTCCGTGTTCCACGTTACCGGACTTTGGCTCTCCGTCATTTTCTCTTCTAGCGCTACCTATCACTCCGCCCACCTCCCGTGGCGTTACGGGTTCTCGCTGCTAGACCAGGAAAGTTTAGGGGCCAGCTCGGAGCCGGTTTTAGGGCACCGGCACCAATTTTTGTTCCGTGGAAAAGTGCGGCACTGGTTCCAAAAATTGGGAACCGGCACGGAACCGGCACGGGAAGCAGAGCAGTGGAAAAGGGGCTTCGGTCTCCTCCTGGAGCAGTTGGTGGTGTAACGGTAGGGTGTTCGCCCCGTGATCAGAAGGTCGCAGGTGGAAAATAATAGATTAATACGGTGCATTATTCTATAGTTTGAAATATAATACATCAAAGAAAAAGAAGGTCGCAGGTTCGAATCCAGGGCCGGTAAAGTTACCACTGAGGTAGTCATGAGCAAGGTACCGTCCCCAAGCACTGCTCCTCGGGCGCTGCCCTTGTTGGCTGCCCACTGCTCCTTCATGGATGGGTCAAACGCAGAGGTCACATTTGGTTGTGGTGCACTGTGTGCTGTGTGTGGTGTGTTCACAATGACAAATAATCACTCACTTTCACTTTCACTGAGAAATACACAGCTTATTAAATAAAAGCTGGTATGGTACCGGTACTGGGGATCGGCGTCGGTATTGGAGCTGAAAAAGTTGGATCGATGCATCCCTTCCCAAAACAAGACCCTTGTAGCAATGTTAAAAGAAAGTAATGTTAAGAAGAGAAACGGAGTCACTTTATGTAGACCCCATGTCTTTTGCTGTTGTCCAGAGGCTTGATCTAATGTTCTCTCGTCCTCAGGTTCCTCTTCCCAGAATGGCAACGCATTGAGGAGGGAGCTCTCAGGTGGTAGTTACAGCTCCAAGCGCCAGACCATGACGTCTCCGTCGGAGAGCTCTCTGTCCTCCGGCGGAGGGATGGACCTGGGGGACGCGCCACTCTCCCAGTTCGACAGGGAGGTGAGTGTTGGGCGAGAAAGCCGACGAGACGGACAAACACGACGTTGCCATGCCCTTCATTCCAGACGAGAGCGGTTTAACATAGTGTCTAGTATTGCATCTGCTGTGGGGAGAGTGAATCGCTTGGATCACTTCATCCTTCTGTAGTAAAAGGAAGTTTTGAAGTAAGTGTGAGGAGCAATTAGTTCACTAGGTGCTCCCTGAAGAGGTGGACTCAGCAGTGCGTATGTTATGTCAGTGTGTGTATTAATACGTTTCATGATTTGTCTACTTCTTTTAGCTTTTCAAAAAAGCTGTCAAATTCTCCAGCCCTAATCCCAACACCCCATTTCCCAATCCGCCGTCCAGCTGGCATCTTCTTTCCCCTGCCCCGAGGCCCGCATGGCATTCATAGCAGAGTTACGAGCCGTTTCCTTTAAGCCCACATGGTCCAAACTCAAACCCAGACCCCTAGAGCAGCAGCCGCCTTGACTTTCGCCGTACCTCCATTCCGTCTCATCCCCCTCTTTAAATCGAGGATTTGCCTACTCCGTTCTGCCCCTCTGCCTCCCTTCCCCCCCCCCTCCCCGGCTTCACCCTCGTTCCAACCCATCCTACCTCTCATTTCGACCTCCTCTGAGCCGCGTACAGTCTCTGGCTCTCAGTGTTCCTTTCCTTCCCCCCTGTGGCAGGCCGTCTCGCCCTCGGAGAAGACTCCCGATCTGAAACGGGCCTTACGGACCCTGCTTAGTAAGATGAAGGTAAAGTCGGCACAAAACCAAAGCGGACCCTCCGTCACGTGCACCACACCCCTTCAAGGCCCTCCCTCCAAGCCCTACGCTCACATCGCCGTCACTTCACTCTTGTTTTTGACCATTTGTAAGCCCGCCACCTGCGTCTGAAAGCCACAGCTACATAAAGGCTCGCATCACTTTAAATATATATATATTTACACGTATATATATTTTTTGAAGATGGCAGTGTCGCTTCAGCATGCTACCGTCCCCCGTTAGTTGCTCTCAAAAGCCGATTATAGGCAACAGGGGAGAATTTCGGACATGGGGAAGCTTGAGCGCTTCTGGATGCGCCTGTAGATTGCATCCACAGCTTTGCATGTGTTCGCAAGCGCACCGTTTTGATCCATTCCAGCACCTCTGAAGCCGATGTGTTTTTGAGGAGGTTCACTTTGTGAAAAACTAGCAGGAGCGGTTGAGTCATTTTGACAGTTTTAAAACAGAGATTCATGAAAGAATTCTTGCAAAGTGCCTCGATCCCAAAAACACCAACTGACACCTTACTACATCCCCCATGTTATACACATGGCAAAGCACATTGACTGATTTAGGAAAATTTCCAGTGACTAAAGTTTCCATTTTTTTTTAACATCATGCACATATTTTTTGGATATACATGACATCTGTGGATATTCCAGAGTTGTAAATTTATGAGAAAAAATAATCTTTGACATTGTATTTTGTTATATACAGTGGATCCAATACGCCATTCTGGTTTTCATTACAGACTTAAAGTGACTTATGTAGGATGGTGGCCGTTGTAGATTTTAATTCGAGCTGAATAAGTTCTGGGATTAGAGTTGTAAATTTATGAGAAAAAAAAAATCTGAAATCCTCTCAGAGTTCTTTGAGATTTAGATACATGGTTAAAAGTTTTCTGTGGATTTTTTTTAACAGTATGACATTCAAGTCAGTCAAAGTCAACTTTGTTAGCATAAAGAGGCGAGACGATGTGAGCCAGTTTGTACAATAAGTGCAGCTTCAGTGTAGTTAGCGACATTTCCTCCGTAGCCTATAGTGTAGCCAAAACTATTTTAAAACAGTAGCTTGGCTGTAGCTTAGTTTTAATCTGAAGTAGACTGGCCCTTGGGGCAGTTGGTGGAGTAACAGTTAGGCTATGTTCACACTTAGCCTCTTTTTTCAAACTGCCAGCGTCTGTTTTACATTATAACCCTGTGGAGTAAACCGTTTTTTTCAAAACAGTCCTGAGCGCTTTTTTAAACGCCACCGCCGGCGTCTTTTTCTGCAGCTTTCAAGTTGAAAAAAGTTCAACTTTTCTGAAAAGAACGCCCTACGTCAAGCGCCTTTTTGACAGCTGACCAATGACAAGCGAGTAGCGAGACCTGTCGTTTCCATAACAACAAGAACAACAAGAAAAAATGGAGACGGTGCCGGTAGATAAACTAAAAACATGCCACAAACCGTGCATCATCCAGCCGGAGCTCCTGGAATAAATTGTTGTAAGCACCATACAGTTTCCTTCCCCGTATAATGTCGTGCACCCACAAACGTCTTTGTGAACCGACATTCTCCTCCTCGGTAACTTCAAAAGCCAACGCAAGAGCCAACTTTCTACTTCTCGACATTTTTGCATCACACAGCACTAGGCTACTGTTGCAGCTGTTGTTATAGCAACAAAAGAGGCGCTCGGCTGCTATTTGTTCCCGAACGCTGCCAGCTTTTTTTTTTTTTGCTAAAAAAGCGCCGTTGTCAACTTTTTCTTGTCAAAAAAGACGCCAAGTGTGAACACGCCCTTAGGGAGTTCGCCCCATGATCAGAAGTTCGCTGGTTCGAATCCCAGACCGGTAAAGGTACCACAGAGGTAGTCATGAGCAAGGTACCGTCCCCAAGCACTGCTCCCCGGGCGCTGCCCATGTTAGCTGCCCACTGCTCCTTCACGGATGGGTCAAATGCAGAGGTCACATGTGGTTGTGGTGCACTGTGTGCTGTGCTGCGTTCACCATGTCAAATACTTCCCCAGCACTAGTAACATGAGGTTTTTCAGGTTTACTGATTTATAAATGAACGTAATGTTATTGAATCGACCCGTATGAAACATTTGACGTTTACTCCGTGTAGAAGCGCATTAAACGTCAACGGTGCTCTTGTTTGTTAGGGACAGCTCTGACCGACAGGACTGCTTTTCTCGGCAGCGGTGCAGATTTCGGCACAACACGGTCTCTGTCTGAACCTTTTCTTGGTTTTTCCACCTCCGCTGTTTCAGGACTCGGATTCGCCGCGTCACTCCACTGCCTCGAACAGCTCGACCTTCAGCAGCCCGCCGAGTCCCGCCTCGCCGCACAACATCAAGTCTCTCTCGCTGGAGAGCACCGACCGCGTGGGCTGGGACACGTGACGGACACGCGACAAGACGCCACGCGCGGCACTCCACGCGACCGACGGCGCCGCTCCCGCCCTTTCTCCCCGGTCACGTGACTGGAGCGTTTGGCGCTAAAATATACCGGATTGGAAAAATGCAAAATGTGGGATGCGAGTGAGGATGAGGAGGAAGAGAGTTAGCAAACGTGTGCGCGTGTGCGTGCGTGTGTGCGTGCGCGTGTGTGTGCGTGTGGTCAGGGCATTCTTTTCGGACTAAAAACGACCCCGTTCTCTAGGACGGCGAGAGACACTAGCTTCACGTCGTCAGCGACGTGAGGGGGAAACTTGTGTGTTGTAGCTCCGCTTTTGTTTTGTATATATGACGGGATTATTTTGGGACTATTTATTTCGCTAGCTGTTGAAAACCAAGCGTTGTTTTCTTCCCCTCGCCACTTCTTCACCTGTGGACCGCTTCAACCTCAAAAAAAAAATGGAGGAAAACGTGACGAGGCTTTTTTCATGTGCTGTAAAAAGGTGAGCAGAGAGACTCAAACTCTCCACTTTTTCCTCTTGTTCGAATGAATCACTCGCTTCCCGCCTTACTCTGAAGAAGCTTCTCGTCTCAGTTCTGTTGCTTTATAATCCCAGAATTGAATAGAACCAGAAGCTTCCATGAACCACCACTGGCCCGTGAAGCCACAGCTTTCATCACAATAATGTATATAGGTTCAAAAGTATAGTATAATATATAATAAGGAAATACTATCTTCTTCTTTTTTTTAATTTAAAAAGGCTTTGATTTGACCGTGTAAAGGTCGTTTTAAAACTTTTAGTTGCATTATATGCCTTTTTTGATTTCAGAAGAATAGTATTAATTAATTTTTCATTATTAGATTTTTCGGGGAGACTTTGGCCAAAATGATGTTGCTTAATGATTAATGTTTAATGGTCTCTCTGGGGGAAAAATAGCATCTCTCTTATTTTTTCTCTGTTTGTAAGAGATAGCAATATGTAGAACTCAAATCAAGAAGTTGCACATAATTATGGATTAAAAAACAACAACATGAATTTGCCAAACGAGTTTTACATTCCTGCCAGTAAGATGAAAACATGAGGTAATGTTGTTATTTGCTTAAATGCGTCTTTTAAAGGAGTGCACCAGTGCAGAGTCATTCTGGGAAAATGTGGGGGAAAGTATTTCATTCTTGATTAAAGTGTGATTAAACTTACCTCCACTTCAACGCTACGCCTCACAATTATAAAAGACGTGTTAAAAACTGATTTTTGGGTGGTCTTGAGAATTAAGTGCAGGACTGTGGGTTGCGGATTAACTTCAGTTAGCGGTTTATACATTGAACAGTGTTGCAATTAAATCTGAGCCTTTAATCGTACATATTTTTGGACGTAAGACAAGTCTAGATCTTCAGAAACGTTTTGAACCAACTGATTAGATGGGTCTAGTGGTAAGCTACTCATCTATGAACCAAGAGGTTGTGGGTTCAAACCCAGAACTACCACCACCGGGCTCCTAAACAAGACCCTGACAACCTCAGTTACTCCAGGGAGACTGTCCCTGTAAATTAGAAAATGGAAGTTGCTCTGAATAAGAAGAACTTTTGAAAATTGTCCCAAACTTAAAATCTAATTTCTGTTCCAGTGCAATTTCCACTCCATCTATAGAAGCCAAGGGTGGTGGAGTTTCTATAGACTAAAGCAGGAAATGTCAAACACGCCGCTGTAACGTTACAGGCTTGATTATTGTCTGGCTTTTAACTTGGGATCTTCGACTCCGTTGGTCCTGTAGCTCATGCTAGCATGTGCAAGACCGAGGCAGCTGTTACACATCTGCAGTGACTTTTAGGCACACACAAACACTCAGTGTGGTGTCCAGGGGCCACGTGAACAGCCGTTTGTCTTATCTACATTACCGTCGATGCACAGTCATGTATCTCTTTTCTTTTCAGTTCTTTTTTAATTTGCTTTGTAATAATTTGTACAGTTTTGCATGCCCACTGTAGTCATTCCTGGGTCGTATTATTTTTCTCACGTCTCCTTTCTCAAAGGTGGTGGTGGAGCTCACTGCAGGTGATGTAGTCTTTTTTTTTGTTTTTTTGGTTTTTGCACAGATATTTAAGAGCAGGATGGAACTGGCCACTAAACACATAATGTGGAGAGTGTATTATATTAACCAACTCTGATGTAATTCAATAAATGGAGGGTGATGACACGATGGATCTCTTGTGTTATGTTACTTCAACCAATTGAGATTTGAGATGATTTCTTTATTAAACGTCCACAGTTTACAAAAAATGTACACAACTCATAACTACTGCATTAGTGCTAGACTGTCGATGGGACCAATTTTAACTTCTATCCAATTAGTCTAAAAGTGGGGAACTAACTTTTCCTAAAAAATCTACTCTCTATTTAGAACCACCGTTTCGGAGTCTGGTGTTTGAGCTTTTCACTGTAGACACTTCTGTAATACTGCTCCTCACATACCAAACCCTTATGACTAGAGTCTGACCGATAAGTCACAGTTCTGATATTATCAGCAGATACAAACTAACGTTAGAAAAATCGAGATCGGTGCCTTTATACACATGACAAAGAAATGGTAAGACAGAATGTGGACCTATTGTGTTAAGAATTGTTGTGTCCACTAGAGGGCAGACTTCACTAGCAACTTATGGCTTTCGGTTTGTACAATATTTACATTTACATCATTTAGTAGAATCTCTTAAGAATGATTTCCATTTCCCAAGTACAGGGACAGTCTCCATGCAGCAACTTGTGTTTTAGGGTCTTGTTCAGGGGCTTAACTGTTGTCGTGCAGGAGACGGACTTGAACCTACGACCCTTAGGCTTCCACCTGCAATATCCAATCCAATTCAGGGGTTCAAGACAGGATGGCTCACACCAAATAAAAGGATCCGGAACCATAATGATGTTGGTTCAAATCTTGCTCATTCACACTGCCAGAACTGAGCAAGACCCTTAACCCTTAAGTTGCTCCATTGAGACTGTCCCTGTAATTAGAGAACTGGTCACACGGGGTAAGAGTGTCCCCTAAATGCCGTAAATGTATCACTATCACTTTTTTGGCTTTAAAAATCAAATGCAGTATCGGTCTGAAGAATCCAGTACGGGTCAGACTCTAGTCATCATCAATGCCACTGTCTGTCATGGCGTACTTCTAATAGGACAAGTCTACGAAAAGTGCAAAAGAAAACATTAGAACAAATCCTCAGCACCGCGGCGATGGAGGCTCTTTTAAAGAACAGACTGTACAAATAAACATCTGGGCCTGAGCATAAAGCAGCAAGCGCTTCAATCCATCTTGAAAAGGAGGATGTACCAAAAGCCCTTGCAGTTTACCCTGTTGACAGAAGAGCCCTTGAAGCAGCCCACACACTTTGGAATTGTGGAAGTCACAGGATTGGAGTGTAATATGAACAGAGCACAACATCCATCAAGGTTCAACATCGTCTTTTAGCAAAATCCTTCTACCTTCCATGAGGTGTTTTTTTTTTTTTTAAATACATGATCATCAGGAGTTGCGTCAGGAAGAGCATCTGGTGTAAAATGTTTGCCAGTTCAAAATACCGACAAGGCAGTTGATCCGCTGCGGCGACCTCTAACGGGAGAAGCCAAAAGAAGAAGTAGTTTATGAGTTTATGCTTCAGTGAAGTTTGACCCCATTTTTGTCTCCAACTCCAGCATGTGCTCAGTCCGCTTTTTTCTGCAATTCTTAGCGTTCAGGCGGTTGTTAAATCGTCCTCCAGTACGTGGCGGATACCGTTGCCGGGGCCGCACTGGCCCCCCTGCGGCGTGAGGCTCAGGTCCCGCGTGCTGCCGTGGCGCGACTCTCCGTCTAGCCGCTGGGAACCGCCGTGACGCGACTGGCCGTCCAGACGAACGCTGCCGCCACCGCCACCGCCGTGTTGTTGAGGCGGGTCGTGGAGGCGGGAGGTGCTGCCGTGGGGGAGACGGTCCTCGGCGCCGCGGTAACTGCAGGCCGTGTATCTGTGTTAGGATGCAGAGGTGTGAGGTCAGCAAAAAGCAAAGGAAATTTGCTGGTGACTTGGTAAATGCAAATCTTTTGTTGGTTTGCAAAGAGAAATTTACGAAAAACTGATGGACTTATGGACCTAATATTTAATACTAACTCAGTCTGATGTCAAATGAAACAAATTTATTTATATAAATACTTTCCCGTTCCTCCGGGACCATTTCTGCCTGCTGTCCCCCCTCACCTGCCGTCCCGTGAGCGGTGCAGGCTGCCGTGGAAGCTGCTAGCCTTGCTGCGGACGCTCCCTGTGCGGCTGCTGCACCCGCTGGCCGGCTCGTCCAGCATGGCCAGGTGGGTGGAGGAGGCGTGAGTGGAGGTGCCCTGCGTGGATGTGCCCCTCGACTTGCGCACCACCGGCGCTCCGGCCTCGCGCAGCAGCAGCTGGGTGAAGTCGGGCTCCTGCAGCACCTGCCTGCTCTCATGCACTGCCCTGTTGGAGGGTGACGGAGGGAGGGAGGGCAGCGAGAGGCGGAGCAGAGAGGGGAGAGAGAGCGGGAAAACGGCCGGGAGAGGCGGAGCGGAAGAGGATGAGGAGGAGGATAAAGATGAGGATGAGAAGGTGGAGCAAGGGGTGGGGTAGGGGATTAATGCGCTGATACAAGGGGGGCCGGAGGGGCGTGAGAGTGCAGAGAGGAGGAACTGTTCACTACTGTCATGCTCTCACGCAGAACTGTGTACAACAGTCGAGATTATGGAGCTGGGGTTCAAGCTGGTGCGAGGGTCCCACATGCAGTGAAATGATTTATGTTGCTGATGTTTTTGTCCGGCCCTCATTAGGAGAGGATGTGGAGGAGATCCACAAATTCCAGTTCTTAATTTGCGGTTACATTAAATAAATAAAAACCAGATACGTTCCTAGAATTCAAAACATGATCCTTCTAGTCTAGTATTTAGCAGAGGAAAGCTAAGAATTGGTCAGGCTTTCGACATTTTTTCTACACTGCAAAAAATAAAATCTTAACAAGTCAGAAAATCTTAAAAAGAAAAAATAGATCTTGTTTTTTTATTTCAAGAACAACTGACTTGACCAGACTTGTATGTGTAGGATAAATAATCAAAGAAACGTTGGCTACAATTCAGAGGTAGCTATATGATATATCGGGCCGATATTTAGCATTTTTTATGATATCGGCATCGGCCGATATCCGAGTTCAGTACGCCGATATTCAGGCATCTCATTTGTAACTTGAAAACTTTGTTTTGTTTACAAATTATTAAAGTTCAAATGTTATATATTTATATATTGTTTAGACATTTACAGTTTTATTTATGTTATTTATGTTTATATTTATGTTTAGTCAGTGTGAAATAAATGTTAAGTTGAGAAATGTTGTGTATCCTTTGTTATTATTAGTGTGATATTTTACTACACAAACAGAGGGGGAAATTATTGGCCAAAAAAATATCGGCAGCATATATCGGCCATCATCTGACCCTGACGTCTAAATATCGGCATCGGCTTTCGAAAAACTCATATCGGTCGACCTCTACCACAATTATCTTAAGAAAAAGTTATTGATTATAAGAACTTCTTAAAATGAAATAAGAAATTTAATGAAGAGAAGTGAAAGGTTCTCATGCTCTCCACGAGTTAAGAAATTCATGACAACTTTGCTTATTTTAAGAATACAATGTATTATTAAAGCTAAAAACATGGAAAAACGGAAAGATTTTTTTCTTGTTTTAGGAGACCTTTACCAGATCAATTTTCTCACTACATTGGCAGATAATTTTGCTTGATTCTGGGACCTTTTTTCTCATTATCCTTTTCTTTTTCTTATTTTCTGACACTGATTTTTTGCAGTGTAAAAAGCCAACGGCAATTGGAGGAGCCACATTCAACAATCTTGCAAGTGTTTCTTTGAACATTTTCCTTCAGTCTGCCTCCAGAATACCAATACGGATTCCTAGAAGTTCTTTTTGAAGGGTAAAGATTGTTAGGAGACTCACTCTTTCCTGCGGTGGCCGTGGAAAAAGCTGGCCCACTCAAAGCAGGTCTTCTTGCTGCCCACCCAGAACACAGAGGGGATGCCGACCACCAGCATCATCAGGTACTTGATGAGGAAGAGCGAGATGTTGGGCCTGCTGGTCTGCTCCACCTGGACAGAGGAGGCACCAGTTATGGAACTACAACGTTGCTAATGTTGATTCAGTTCGGCTTGATTCATTGAAAAGAACTTTTTTGTTACTCAAAGAAACAATGGGCAGTAGAGCTGACTGATTTTACAGATTATAATCATTCATAAGAACGCACAAAAAAGAAAAACATTTACAAAATGCAGTACTGAATCATTTCAGGAACAAAAAATAAACACTTTCCCCAGCACTGGTTTATATTAATATTTATAATATATTATATAT
>JAVGVS010002429.1:0-11602 GCA_032718565.1 Distichodus sexfasciatus
ATTTCAGTGGCAGTGAGATTTCTGAGGATATCTGGCTCTGTCAGTGCAAGAAAGGGCTATTTTAGGAATGTGAAGTAAAAACTTACATGAGCTCAGGAATATTACTGTATTTAACAAACAATCTGAAAACTTCAACAGACTGTGTGCAGCAGTTTGCCAGTTTTCAACTGCCCATCAATTTAGGGAAAAATATATTGCTATATGCAGAGCCTGAAAAACACTGACAATATACTGTGTTTAAGAAGTCACTGTAGCTATGTTGGTCATGATTCACTCACTTTACTTGCTACAACTAGAGCGAGAGAGATTTTACCTTGTTTTTTCATCTTAAAACCAGAATGAATCTCATGACATCAACTATTTTAAGATTTATAATGACAGCATGTGCTTCAAATGCAAGACGTGGTCATACTGAGTAACAGCTGTTACAATATCCAGATAGCATAAAACTGAGAAGTATTTGAGACCCCTAAAAATCATTTAAGACTTACTCGTATGAACTGAAAGAGCAACAGATTCGCCTTCTGTTGTGTTGTCTGCAGCAACAGCAGATACCCGGAATGTGTAATTTTGTCCAGGAATGAGATCAGTGGCGTTAAAAAAATCTGTATCAATATTCATGCTGTTGTTGGAGTCACTGCTCCACTGCACTCTGAAGAAAGATCTAACTCCTACTGGTTCAGACCAGTTCAGAAACACTGATGATGTTGTGATTTCAGTGGCAGGAGATTTCTGATGACATCCGCCCCAGAAAGTGTAAGAAAGTGGGGTATTTGGGAATTGGGAAACCAACATGATCAGAGTACAGTTGGTTTAAAAATCTGCAAATCCCAGATATGGTCTATGAGGAAATTAAGCAGAGAGAGATCCCCATTACATTGGGTCACTGTAGGAGCCACATGCATCTTCTGACATCAATCACCGCTATGAACTCCCCAATGATTTCATTCTTTTCAAGTGCAAAACATAATCATGTTAAGTAAGACTTGGCCAGAATTTACGGACATTAGATAAAGAAGGACACATTTCAGATTCCCAAACTGACTGACTGCAACTTTACTTGTGAAAACCGAAAAGACAGCAGATTACTTTCTGTTATTGTCTGCAGCAACAGCAGTTACTCTAACATGTAATTTGTTCAGGAATGAGACCAGTGACATTAAAAAACTGCTTGTTGTGCTAACATAACCACTGTTAAGTGGTTTCACTGCTCCACTGCGACTCTGAAGAAAGATCTAACTCCTACTGGCTCAATCCAGTTCAGAAACACAGATGATGTCGGATTTGCGGCGGAGCTTTTATGATGATATCTGGCTCTGTGAGTGTAAGAAAGGAGTATTTGGGAATTTGAAGTAAAGCCAAGCATGAAGTCAAGAATACTACTACATTTAAAAATGATAAATCTGGAAAATATCAACATTATCTACTCAGAGGCCTACAATTACTTTGTTCAGTTCCCCCATACCTATGGAAAACACAATAATCTACATAGTGAATTCCACAACCGTATAATGTACTCAATGACATAAACCGCCTAGTAGAGTGAAACATCAACATATCTGCCTTCTGTTGTATTGGGTTCGCGGCAACAGCAGTTACTCTAAACATGTAATTTGTCCAGAATGAGACCATGACATTAAAAAACTGGCTGTTGTATTAACATAACCACTGTTGTTAGAGTCACTGCTCCACTGCACTCTGAAGAAAGATCTAACCCTACCGGTTCAGACCAGTCTCAGAAACACAGATGATGCTGGGGATTTCAGTGGCAGCGAGATTTCTGAGGATATTCTGGCCTGTCAGTGCAAGAAAAGGAGTATTTGGGAAGTTGAGGAAATATACATGATCTGCCAAGGCTGCTTTTACCAGAAAGCAATAATCTGCTAACTCAGATATGGTTTATGAGGAAATTTGCCTGGGAGAGATTCTCATTATTCATCGTAAGAATTAGATGCATCTCATGACATCAATCACTACAGGAATTCTAATGATGTCCTTCTCTTCGAGTGCAAAACATCGCCATGTCGGCAAGAGCGTTTCCAGAAATTTAATTAGATAAAAGAGCGCACCCCAGAGTCCCAAATTCAAATACTACAACTTACTTGTGTAAACTGGAAAGAGCAACAGATTCGGCTTTTCCGCCAGTTGTCTGCAGCAACAGCAGTCACTCTGAACATGTAATTTGTCTGAGGAACGGAGACCAGTGACATTAAAGAAACTGGCTGTATTAACAGAAATGCTGTTGCTAGAGTTACTGCCTCACCTGCACTCTGGAAGAAAGATCTAACTCCTGGCTGGTTCAGACCACTTCAGAAACACAGATGATGTTGTGATTTCAGTGGCAGGAGATTTCTGAGGATATCTGGCCTCTGCCAAAAGAAAGCGCTATTTTAGGAATGTGGCAAAACTTACATGAGCTCAGAATATTACTGTGATGAATAAACAATCTGAAAATCCCAACAGGACTGTGTGCAGCAGTTTCCCAGTTTCAACTGCCCATCAATTCAGGAAAAATATATTATTATATGCAGAGCCTTAAAAACACTTGACAACATACTGTGTCCAAGAAGTCAATGTAGCTGGCAGTTATCATGATTCACCTAATTTTACTTGCTGCTAACCAGAGCGAGAGATTTACCTTGTTTTTTCATCTTAAAACCAGAATGAATCTCATGAGACATCAACTATTTTAAGATTTTACAATGACAGCATGTGCTTTCCAAAATGCAAGATCGTGGTCATACTGGAGTAACAGCTAAGCGCATCCAGATAGCATAAAACTGAGAAGTATTTGAGACCCCTAAAAATCATTTAAAACTTACTCGTATGAACTGAAAGAGCAACAGATTCGCCTTCTGTTGTGTTGTCTGCAGCAACCGCAGATACCCGGAATGTGTAATTTTGTCCAGGAATGAGATCAGTGGCATTAAAAATCTGTTGTATCAATATTCATGCTAAGTTGTTGGAGTCACTGCCCACTGCACTCTGAAGAAAGATCTAACTCTATCAGTTCAACTACTCTTGAAACACTGATGATGTTGTGATTTCAGTGGCAGCTAGATTTCTGATGTATTAACTGCCTCTGTGAGGTAAGAAAGGTATTTGGGATTTGGGGGGAAACCAACATGATCATAGGAGGTTGAAGTTGGTTTAAAAAAATCTGCAAACTCAGATATGGTTCAGTGAGGAATTGCTAGAGAGAGATTCTCATTACACTAAATGTAGGAGCCACATGCATCTTCTGACATCAATCACTACAGGAACTCTAATGATTTCATTCTTTTCAAGTGCAAAACATAATCATGTTAAGTAAGACTTGCCTAGAATTTACGATTAGGATAAAAGAAGGATTACATTTCAGATTCCCAAACCGACTTGACTGCAACTTACCTAGAAAACTGAAAGAGCAAACAGATTGGCCTTCTGTTGTATTGTCTGCAGCAACAAGCAGTTACTCTTAACATGCAATTTTGTCCAGGAATGAGACCAGACATTAAAAAAACTGCTTGTTGTATTAACATAACCACTGTTGTTGAGTCACTGCTCCACTGCACTCTGAAGAAAGATCTAACTCCTACTGGTTCAGACCACTTCAGAAACACAGATGATGTCGTGATTTCAGTGGCAGTGAGTTTTATGATGATATCTGGCTCTGTGAGTGTAAGAAAGGAGTATTTGGGAATTTGGTATGCCAAGCACATGAAGTCAAGAATACTACTACATTTAAATGATAAATCTGGAAAAATATCAACATTATTCTACTCCAGAGGTTTGCCAATTACTTCTGTTCAGTTCCCCATACCTATGGAAAACACAATAACTATATAGTGAATCTACAACTGTATAATGTACTCAATGACTACAACTTACTTGTGTGGAGGAAAAACATCAACAGATTCGCCTCTGTTGTAAGTTGTCTGCAGCAATGTTAAAGTTGCTCTGGAACATGCACTTGTCCAGAATGAGACCAGTGACATTAAAAAACTGGCTGTTGTATTAACATAACCACTGTTGAGTCACTGCCCACTGCACCTGGAAGAAAGATTCAACCCTACTGGTTCAGACTCAGTTCAGAAACATGATGATAAAAGCAGATTTCAAAGGCAGGAGATTTCTGATGATATCTGGCTCTGTGAGTGCAAGCAAAAGGAGACAAGGATTGAAATATACATGATCTCACAAGCACTGCTTACCAGGAAAGCAATAATCTGCTAACTCAGATGATATGGTTTAGAGGAAATTCTGCCTGGGAGAGATTCCTCTTTATTACTTTAGTTCATCGTGAAGAATTAGATGCATCTCATGACATCAATCACTACAGGAATTCTAATGATGTCCTTCTCTTCAAGTGCAAAACATCACCATGTCGAGTAAGAGTTCCTAGAAATTTAATTAGGATAAAAAGAGGGCACATCTCAGAGTCCCAAATCTAAATACTACAACTTACTTGTGTAAAACTGAAAGAGCAACAGATTCGCTCACAGGTGTTAAACTGGCAGTAACAGCAAAGTTACTCTAAACATGCAATTTGTCCAGGAACGAGACCAGTGATGTTTAAAAAAAAAAAAACTGCTTGTTGTATTAACATAAATGCTGTTGCTGGAGTTACTGCTCCACTGCACTCTGAAGAAAGATCTAACTCCTACTGGTTCAGACCACTTCAGGAAAAGACAGATGATGATGATTTCAGTGGCAGGAGATTTCTGAGGATATCTGGCTCTGTCAGTGCAAGAAAGGGCTATTTTAGGAATGTAAGCAAAAAACTTACATGAGCTCAGGAACATATTAGACGAAACAAACAATCTTGGAAAACTTCAACAGATGCAGGTATAGCTTGCCAGTTTTCAACTGCCCATCAATCTCCTGGGGATAACATTATTACTATATGCAGAGCCTGAAAAACACTGACAATATACTGTGTCTGCTAGTCAATGTAGCTTATGTTGTCATGACCACTCACTTTACTTGCTGCTAACTACAGCTTAGAGAGATTTACCTTATTTTCATCTTAAAACCAGAATGAATCTCATGACATCAACTATTTTAAGATTTATAATGACATGTGTTTAAATGCAAGACGTATCATACTGAGCAACAGCTGTTACAATATCCAGATAGCATAAACCGAGAAGTATTTGAGACCCCTAAAAAATCCTTTTAAAACTTACTCGTGATGAACTGAAAGAGCAAACAGATTCGCCTTTCATAAAGCGTTCGTAGCAACCGCAGATACCCGAATGTGTAATTTTGTCCAGGAATGAGATCAGTGGCTTAAAAATCTGTATCAATATTCATGCTGTTGTTGGAGCTACTGCTCCAGCCCTGCACTCTGAAGAAAGATCTAACCCTACTGGTTCAGACTCCAGTTTCAGAAACACTGATGATGTTGTGGATTTCAGTGGCAGCTTAGATTTCTGATGACATCCGCCTGTGAGTGTAAGAAAGGGGTATTTGGGAATTTGGGGGTGAAACCAACATGGTCATAGGAGTACAGCTGGTTTAAAAAATCTGCAAACTCAGATATGGCTCATGAGGAAATTGCCAGAGAGAGATCCCTCATTACACTGGGTCACTGTAGGACATATTACATCTTCTTCTGACATCAATCATTACAGGAACTCTAATGATTTCATTTTCAAGTGCAAAAACATAATCATGTTAAGTAAGACTTGCCTAGAATTTACGATTAGGATAAAAGAAGGACACATTTCAGATTCCCAAATTGACTGACTGCAACTTACTTGTGAAAACCGAAAGAGCAACAGATTGGCCTAAGCGTATTGGTCTGCAGCAACAGCAGTTACCTAACATGTAATTTTGTCCAGGAATGAGACCCAGTGACATTAAAAAACTGCTTGTTGTGTATTAACATAACCATCAGCAGTTGGAGTCATTGCTCCACTGCACTCTGAAGAAAGATCTAATCCCCATTGGTTCAGACCACTTCAGAAACACAGATGATGTCGTGATTTCAGTGGCAGTGAGTTTTACATGATATCTGGCCTAGAGTGTAAGAAAGGAGCATTTGGAAATTTGATGTAAAGCCAAGCATGAAGTCAAGAATACTAATACATTTAAAAAATGATAACCTGAAAATATCAACATTATTCACTCAGAGGTTTGCTAATTACTTTGTTCAGTTCCCCATACCCATGGAAACACAATAATCTTTTTGCTATAGTGAATTCCACAACTTGTTAATGTACTCAATGACTACAACTTACTTGTAGAAGGAAACATCAACAGATTCACTTTCTGTTGTATTGTCTGCAGCAACAAGCAGTTACCTAAAATGTAATTTGTCTGAGGAATGAGACCAGTGACATTAAAAACTGGCTGTTGTATTAACATAACCACTCAGTTGTTAGAGTCACTGCCCACTGCACTGAAGAATGATCTAACTCTACTGTTCAGACCAGTCTAGAACAGATGATGTTGTGATTTCAGTAAGCAGCTAGATTTCTGAGGATATCTGGCTCTCACAGTGCAAGAAAAGGAGTATTTGGGAAGTTGATGAAATATACACATCTCGCCAAGCACTGCTTACCAGAAAGCAATAATCTGCTAACTCAGACATGGCTTATGAGAAATTTGCCCGGGAGAGAGTCCTCATTTTAGTTCATCGTGAGAATCAGATGCATCTCATGACATCAATCACTACAGGAATTAATGATGTCCTTTCTTCGAAAAGCAAAACATCACCATGTCGGTAAGAGTTGCCTAGAAATTTAATTAGGATAAAAGAGGGCAATATCTCAGGAGTCCCAAATTCAAATACTACAACTCACTTGTAAACTGAAAGAGCAACAGATTCGCCTTCCGTTGTGTTGTCTGCAGCAACAGCAGTCACTCTGAACATGTAATTTTGTCCAGGAACGAGACCAGTGACATTAAAGAAACTGGTTGTTGTATTAACAGAAATTCTGTTGCTAGGAGTTACTGCTCCACTCGCACTCTGAAGAAAGATCTAACCCTACTGGTTCAGACCACTTCCAGAAACATGATGATGCCGTGATTTTCAGTAAAAGTGAGATTTGAGGATATCTTGCCTCTGTCAGTGCAAGAAAGGGCTATTTTAGGAATGTGAAGTAAAAACTTACATGAACTCAGGAATATTACTGTATTTAACAAACAATCTGAAAACTTCAACAGATCAGGTAGCAGTTTCAGTTTTCAACTGCCCATCAATTTAGGAAAAATATATTACTATATGCAGAGCCTGAAACACTGGACAATATACTGTGCTCCAAGTCAATGTAATATGTTACGATCTAAATTACCTTACTTGCTAACTAGAGCGGTAGAGAGATTTTTACTCTGTTTTTTCATCTAAAACCAGAATGAATCTCATGACATCAACTATTTAAGATTTATAATGACAGCATGTGCTTCAAATGCAAGATTTGGTCATACTCAGAGTAACAGCTGTTGCATATCCAGATAGTATAAACCTGGAGAAGTATTTAAAGACCCCTAAATCATTTAAAACTTTCATCAGATGAACTGAAAGAGCAACAGATTCGCCTTTCTGGTTGTGTTGTCTGCAGCAACCGCAGATACCCCGGAATGTAATTTGTCCAGGAATGAGATCAGTGGCATTAAAAAATTCAGATCAATATTCATGCCGTTGTTGAGCCACCGCCCACTGCACTCTGAAGAAAGATCTAACCTACTGGTTCAGACCAGTTCAGAAACACTGATGATGTTAGGATTGTATAGCAAGATTTCTGATGACATCCGGCTCAGGAGGTAAGAAGCAAGCCTGGGAAATCAGGGTGAAACCAACATGATCATAGGAGTACAGCTGGTTTAAAAAATCTGCAAACTCAGATATGGCTCATGAGGAAATTGCCAGAGAGAGATCCCTCATTACACTGGGTCACTGTAGGAGCCACATACATCTTCTGACATCAATCACTACAGGAACTCTAAATGATTTCTATTCTTTTCATGCAAAACATAATCATGTTAAGTAAGACTTGCCCAGAATTTACGATTAGATAACAGAAGGACACATTTCAGATTCCCAAATTGACTGACTGCACACATTTAGAAAAACTGAAAGAGCAACAGATTGGCCTTCTGTTGTATTATTGTCTGCAGCAACAGCAGTTACTCTAAATGTAATTCTGTCCAGGAGTGAGACCAGTGACATTAAAAAAACTGCTTGTTGTATTAACATAACCACTGTTGTTGGAGTCACTGCTCCACTGCACTCTCCAAAGAAAGATCAATCTACCGGCTCAATCCAGTTCAGAAACAGATGATGTCGATTTCAGTGGCAATGAGATTTGCGATGACATCTGCCTGTGAGTGTAAGAAAGGAGTATTTGGGAATTTGGAAGTAAAGCCAAGCATGAAGTCAAGAATACTACTACATTTTAAAAATGATAAATCTGAAAATATCAACATTATTCACCAGAGGTTTAAGTAATTACTTGTTCAGTTCCCATACCTATGTGGAAAATACAATAATCTTACATAGTGAATTCCACAACTGTATAATGTACTAATGACTAGTTAAATCTCATTTGTGTAGAGGAAACATCAACAGATTCGCTTTCTGTTGTGTTGTCTGCAGCAACAGCAGTTACTCTAAACATGTAATTTTGTCCAGGGAATGAGACCAGTGACATTAGTGGCTGTTGTATTAACATAACCACTGTTGTTAGAGTCACTGCTCCACTGCACTCTGAAGAAAGATCTAACTCCTACTGGTTCAGACCAGTTCAGAAACACAGATGATGTTGTGGATTTCCGGCGTGGGCAGCGAGATTTCTGAGGATATCTGGCTCTGCTGTGCAAGAAAAGGAGATGGGAAGTTGGGAGGAAATATACATGATCTCACAAGTACTGCTTTACCAGGAAAGCAATAATCTACACTCAGATATGGTTTATGAGGAAATTTGCTCAGAGAGATTCCTCATTACTTTAGTTCATCAGAATCAGAGGCATCTCATGACATCAATCACTACAGGAATTTAATGATGTCCTTTCTTCGAAAGCAAAACATCACCATGTTTGAGTAAGAGTTGCCTAGAAATTCTAATTAGGATAAAAGAGGGCACATCTCAGAGTCCCAAATTCAAATACTACAACCATTTCAGTAAAATCCGAAAGAGCAAATAGATTTGCCTTTCTGTTGTGTTGTCTGCAGCAACAGCAGTCAGTACCTGGAACATGTAATTTTGTCCAGAACGAGACCAGTGACATTAAAGAAACTGGTTGTTGTATTAACAGAAATGCTGTTACAGGAGTTACTGCTCCACTGCACTCTGAAGAAAGATCTAACCTTGATTGGTTCAGACCACTTCAGAAACACAGATGATGTTGTGATTTCAGTGGCAGTGAGATTTCTGAGGATATCTGGCTCTGTCAGTGCAAGAAAGGGCTATTTTAGGAATGTGGAAGCAAAACTTACATGAACCTGTGAATATTACTGTATTTAACAAAACACCTGAAATCAAATAGATTATGCAGCAGTTTCAGTTTTCAACTGCCCATCAATTTAGGGAAAAATATATTACTTATATGCAGAGCCCGAAAAAACACTGACAATATACTGTGTCTAAGAAGTCAATGTAGCATATGTTGTCATGATTCACTCACTTACTTAAGTTAAGTAACTACAGCGAGAGAGATTTTACCTTGTTTTTTCATCTAAACCAGAATGAATCTCTGAGCATCAACAATTTTAAGATTTTATAATGACAGCATGTGCTTCAAAATGCAAGACGTGGTCATACTGAGTAACAGCTGTTGCTAACATCCAGATAGTAGCAAACCGAGAAGCATTGAGACCCCAAAAAATCATTTAAAAACTTACTCGTATGAACTGAAAGAGCAACAGATCTCGCCTTCTGCTGTGTTGCTGTCTGGCAGCAAACCGAGATAATTCGGAATGCAATTTTGTCCAGGAATGACTGTGCATGCTAAAAAATCTTGCATCAATATTCATGCTGTTGGAGCTACTGCTCCACTGCACTCTGAAGAAAGATCTAACTCCTACTGGTTCAGACCAGTTCAGAAACACAGATGATGTTGTGATTTGTGCGGCAAAAAGCGTAGATTGATGACATCCGGCTCTGTGAGCAAAGAAAGGGCATTTGGGAATTTGGGGGTGGAAACCAACATGATCATAGGAGTACAGCTGGTTTAAAAAAATCTGCAAACCCAGATATGGCCTATGAGGAATTTGCCAGAGAGATCCCTTCATTACACTGGGTCACTGTAGAGCCACATACATCTTCTGGACATCAATCACCACAGGAACTCTAATGATTTCATCTTTTCTATGCAAAACATAATCATGTTAAGTAAGACTTGCTTCAGAATTTACGATTAGGATAACAGGAAGCGACAAGGCTTCAGATTCCCAAACTGATCAGACCGCAACTTACTACTTCAGAAAATCCTAAAGTTATTAAACAGATTGGCCTTCTGTTGTATTGTTCCGCAGCAAACAGCAGCGCCCAAAAATGTAATTTTGTCCAGGAATGAGACCAGTGACATTAAAAAAACTGCTTGTTGTATTAACATAACCACTGTTGTTGGAGTCACTGCTCCACTGCACTTCAAAGAAAGATCTAACTCCTACTGGCTCAATCCAGTTCAGAAAACACAGATGATGCTGTGATTTCAGTGGCAGTGAGTTTTATGATGATATTCCACCCAGGAGTGCAAGAAAGCGAGTATTTGGGAATTTGGAAGTAAAGCCAAGCATGAAGTCAAGAATACTACTACATTTAAAATGATAAATCTGAAAATATCAACATTATTCACTCAGAGGTTTGCCAATTACTTTGTTCAGTTCCCCATACCTATGGAAAACACAATAATCTTACATAGTGAATTCCACAACTGTATAATGTACTCAATGACTACAACTTACTTGTGTAGAGTGAAACATCAACAGATTTGCCTTCTGTTGTGTTGTCTGCAGCAACAGCAGTTACTCTAAACATGTAATTTTGTCCAGGAACGAGACCAGTGATGTTTAAAAAACTGCTTGTTGTATTAACATAAATGCTGTTGCTGGAGTTACTGCTCCACTGCACTCTGAAGAAAGATCTAACTCCTACTGGTTCAGACCACTTCAGAAACACAGATGATGTTGTGATTTCAGTGGCAGTGAGATTTCTGAGGATATCTGGCTCTGTCAGTGCAAGAAAGGGCTATTTTAGGAATGTGAAGTAAAAACTTACATGAGCTCAGGAATATTACTGTATTTAACAAACAATCTGAAAACTTCAACAGACTGTGTGCAGCAGTTTGCCAGTTTTCAACTGCCCATCAATTTAGGGAAAAATATATTGCTATATGCAGAGCCTGAAAAACACTGACAATATACTGTGTTTAAGAAGTCACTGTAGCTATGTTGGTCATGATTCACTCACTTTACTTGCTACAACTAGAGCGAGAGAGATTTTACCTTGTTTTTTCATCTTAAAACCAGAATGAATCTCATGACATCAACTATTTTAAGATTTATAATGACAGCATGTGCTTCAAATGCAAGACGTGGTCATACTGAGTAACAGCTGTTACAATATCCAGATAGCATAAAACTGAGAAGTATTTGAGACCCCTAAAAATCATTTAA
>JAVGVS010002430.1:0-11599 GCA_032718565.1 Distichodus sexfasciatus
CATATATATATATATATTTTTTTTCTTTTTCGTTACGTGGTCCAACCCTGGTACACCGGCCTAAGACATTTGTTTGCCCCCCGAGGGGCAAAAAAATGGAACCGCAGCGGCGACGCAAAGGGGTTTGGGAAAGGGATGCTGGATGATGCTGCTGCTGCTACTACTACACCGACGACACCTCTCCTCCTCCACCACCACCACCTCCTCCTCCTCGTCCTCGCCCTTCCGAGATGTGCCGAAGTGCCGCACTGCCCTTGGCGTTCGTCCGCAGAAGATGCAATACGGATAAGGATTCGGCCTCCACCGGTTCGGGCGCACAGTGTCAGCCCGTTTTGCCCCGTCAGCCCCCGATGCCCGCGTCCGACTGTCTCAGGTCTGAGCCCTTTGATCCTTGCTTTTCTACTGGGCGCTGTCATGTCAATGGTGAACAGCAGGCAGGTAAAGCAGGGCGGGTGTCAGAGTTGCTTTCCCCATCATCATCATCAATTCGTTCTTCCCCCGAAAAACATATGCACTCGGGGGTTGAAGCCTGCCAGACCCCAGACAACAGAGGCAGCATCTGCAGAAAAAAGCCTTACGCAATCACTGTTTCCCTTCGTTACGACTTTCCCGTAGGTTTTCCCACGTCGTGTTACCGTGCCCAAGTGATGGGAGGCTGAGACAAAAGCGGTCTACCTCGACCTTCCAAAATCGGCCGACGACACATTTTTTGGCGCAAAAGTGGCAAGCCAACCGTTAGTCAAACCGTCGCCCAATTCGCTTTAAGGGGTCGAAGCGTGTTAATGTTTGTTACCAAGGTTCCCAAGTCGTTTTCCTCGACAACGGTCGCTGTTCACCTCGACCAGTGCTGATGTTAGTTAGCGGGAGCGAGCCAGCGCGCGTTCACAAAAAGAAACGAGGGGCGTGGCCACGGGGTACAGAAGACACGCCCATCTAGCCTCTCATTGGTCGTGCTTGTGGAGCGGAAGGAAGCGAAGCGGCTTGGGGCACTTCCTGGTCGGTCCTGTTCCAAATGGCACACTAGCGCCCTAAGAAGTAGGGTTTTTTTGTTTCGTTATGTTGTTTTTTAAGTGGGAGTCAGTGGATAGAGAAATCATCACACAGCAATAGTGGACATACTATACACCAAGGAGATTTTTTTTTGTACAACTGGGCGTTTGTTTGATATGTGATAATGATAACTTTTTCATTGTAAGTAGGGGTCTTGAGAGCTTGAAAGGCAAGTGGACTTTTTTGGAGAAGTTTCACCTCCCATCCGAAATGTAGAAGACAACTGTGTGACTATTTTTTTAAAAAAATGTTTAGCCAAAACATCAAAGAAAGTTGAAACTAAAGTTGAAAATAAACAGCTGAGGTCGAAACATTACCAGTACCATTTTCCTTTTTTTTTTTCAGTGTGCAAACCTGAAGAACCTTTTTGGATGAGAGGTAAAATGTCTTCAAGAACCTTAAAAGTCCAGTTACCTTATATTCAAGCACTCAAAACTCCCATGTCCAGACTGGGAAGCTACACAAACAATAAGTAGGGGTGGAATTTGAGAAACGGCTCCGCTTTTTGTCGCGCTATTTAGTGCGCTAGTATGCCATTTGGGACGTGGCCGTGACACGCAGTCTAACTAGCCGCTTAGCCAACTCACAATACAGGGGTTGGTTGTCATTCATTCATTCATTCATTGGGAGGGTAGCGACCTTTTTACGGGTTTTTTTGCGTTGTTTATGCTAGTCGGATTATTTCGGAGTTTGTCCGACAAAGTTTCAAGGATGGCGCACACCATGAAGCCGCAGGTTGTGTTCGTTCTCGGCGGGCCCGGCGCGGGGAAAGGGACACAGTGTGCTAAAATTGTGGAGGTAAGAAGAAAAAATCGAAAAAATGATCATTAGACACAAAAACTCATAGACAATAACGTTGGCACATTTATAAGCGTCACAGTTGCTTGTGTTTTCTTGCAAAGCGCGGGGTAACGAATAAAAAAATCGCCGAGTCCACTTCCGGACGTCCTCTAAAACATCATTTGGATTTATTTATGTTGAAGTCCATAGACCTGTTCTTACTTTCTTTTTCTCATTTCTTATTTACCTAATCTATTTATAAAACATCAAACGCCTGATGGCTTTCGTGTAATAATGGATTCTAATGGGAACTGCCCTAATGGGTTTCCTTTAGGTTATATGGTATTTCTTGCTGGACTAGTTCTTATCTACAGTGGGTTCCACGCTCCAGTAGGGTTTAATGTCTTTAATTAGAGCACAGTTCTGTTAATTAGAAGCTCTACTTAGTTTCCATTGCTATTATTAAGCATCACAAAAGCATTACATTCCATCCAATGCAATCCAAGCATTACATTGCTTTCCAAATTCCTCTATCAACTTATTTTATGTATTCACCTATTTTAGCAGTATTCTGCATAATGTCCATATGTCAGGTGATACTATGTCATCAGATGCGCAATGAGTCTAAATTTTGGTTGCCTCTGGTATGTTTTTTTTATTATTGCAAATTGGCAAATCAGTGACAGCTATAATTATTTTGCATGTATATGAATATTGGGTGCATGTACAGCTTGAATAATATCATAGATACATAAATATTTTGATGCACCATTTATGCAGAAGAGAAGCTCAAAGTGATGTACAGAATATAACAAATAAAAAGGCAAGTAAAAATGACAGTAAAAATTACAAATACACTGGCTGACATTACAAAAAAAGAGCCTTTGAGGGCAGAATTATGTGTGGAATTGGAAATTAAAAGCCGGAAAAAAATCAGTCCATCCGTATTGTTAAAACAAAAAAGTTTTTTTCTTTCATCTTTATTTGAGCCATTTTCCTGCTTTATCTTATTTGTGTACTGTCAAAGTTTTGACCATGTAACTATGATAAAACAAAGTGGAAATTGGTTCAGTTAAAGAATGAGTAGTTGTGTGCAACATATAAATTCCTCCTACGTGGCAGTTTGCAGCCGTGTCATCCATACTGACTTTAATAAAGCCCCTTTCATACATCCTCGTCATACCTATTTAAACAGCCTCCACCCTAACTCGGTTAGCTTTGACAGGCAGTATACGCACCATTCCCCTTTACCCTTCTCTATCTGATCTAGAGTTTAATCATCATTAAGCAATAAGGTCATTTGTTTAGCGGCTGTGGGAGAAAAGCCAGTTTGGTCATAACATTCTGTCTGCAGTCATATATTTTTTTACTGACAAATATATTTTAGTAGATAATCATATAGAGTGACAGCTTTTCATAATTGGGTTTATATTTTGGGTTTTCTGAATACATTGTAGTTGTCAACAAATTGTGGCAAACTTTCCTGCAAGTTCTCAGATATTGCAAAACTCTTCATGATGCTGAGAGAATGAGAAGAGTCAGGAAATGCAAGCACAGCACACTCAAGTTGTCTTACCAGATGTTTGTGTACAGAAACATTAATTAGCCTGTAACTTAAGACTTTATGGTTTTGGTCAGTCCTTAATTGTTCCCTTCAGCATCAAGAGATGGAAACATCTAGCTGTGTCTCTTTGAGCAATTAACATTTAAGACATTTATCAAACACTTAGCATCTGATGGTTTCCATGGAGCTACTTGGAGTTTTATTCAGGGGCTTACTGCTGGTAGTGCAGGTGGTAGGATAGAGCTGGATTCAAACCTCATGGTGCTTTAGGGAGTATTCTACCAATAGGCCACCAGTCCAATGACACACCTTCAGCCCAAAACAGGCTAAACTGGTTGTCTGTTATGTAGGCCCTTAAATGTGCTTTAGAAATGCAGTCAGAACTTGTTTTGAGATTTGAAAAAGGATTGCTTTGAAGGTCTGTGGACTGAAGTTTTGTATAAAGTAAGATGTTGCCTTAAAAGGTTGTGTTAGTAATGAATATTAACATTTAGCAGACGCTCTTATCCAGAGCAACTTTCATCTCTTAATTATAGGGACAGTCTCTCTGGAGCAACTTGGGATTAAGGGACAGGGGTCCAGTGGAGGTAGTGCTGGAGGTGGGATTTGAACACATAAATGTATGACTTCTTTCTGAGCAAAACTGGATAGGAAAAATATTGATGTGTGTCATATATTGACATTTGGTCCAAGAGGTTTTGTTATTTTAATTTTGAGTCATATCATCCAACACTGCTTATCACCACCAACTTCCCAAACTAAAGCTCTGAAACTGGTGATTCTAACTAACCCATGGTACTTTTCTGTCTCAGCATTACAGCTATACCCACTTGTCTGCTGGGGACTTGCTGAGGGAGGAACGCAGTCGTACGGGCTCTGAGTGCGGCCAGCTCATCGACAGCTACATCAAAGAGGGGAAGATTGTTCCTGTGGAGATCACCATCAACCTGCTCAGGAAGGTAAGTCCAACGTAGACAACAGTGACTCCCAGGATGTCAGTCAGTTGAGTTCCTCATTTGGAGGCATTAACAAATACAGTACAACATTGAAATTTAAATTAAACACAGCACCGATCACTAGTGAGAGTAGAAGTTAGTCATATACACTTTATGTTGTTGTATTCAATTGAAAATAAAGAAACATGAAGTTCAAGGGTCATTTTGAACCAATTTGGCCAATAAAATGAGTTGCTTTGGCCTTTCTGGAAGAGAACTGCATTTCCCACAATCCCCCGCGCACGCCACGGAGCCGCGTCACAATAAAGGGTTCAGCGTGTTCCTGAATGAACTATGAAAAAATCGATGGGTAAATCTTAATAAATGGCTGTATTGTGCTGGTTGTTATGGTTATTTATCAGTTATTTATCAGCTAAAATATGCGTTTTGTCCGTAATAAAGGGGACGTTTTAACGGAAACGGAGCGTTTTAGCGAGTAACAGCGCTTACAAACAGCGTGCGTGTTTACATCGCAAAAATGTCATTTATGCGTTTGTACGCATTTACTTCTGTTTTTGTGCACGAAATATCTCACAAATACGTTCACATACAGAGGGATCTATTCTCGTTTTGATCGCGCCACTGAAAATATTGTGCGTCATTAATAAGCGTCTGTGTAAAACACAAGCAGCGCATGCTGTAGAGAATAAAATGACTTAAACGAAGCTTAGATTCTAGAAAATTTGCCTCGACCATTTTTTGTAATCGAATTATTCGAGTTCAAATAATCGTTTCAGCTCCAGACTGATCAGCAAGCCCATAGCATCAATCCAAAATGAAAGGATTGAATAGACACAATACATATTGTAATGTACCTTTATACCGAATGAGTTCTGTTTCTGTTTTTTTTTTTCCCCCCCCAAAGTTTTTCATTTAACTGCAGCAGACTTTGTGATGCAGTTTTGGAGATGCTTCATTCATCTTGCTGTCATCTCAATTAGTCCCTCAGACCAAGAGGTCAGAGTTCAAATACTGCCTACAGCACTACCATCATTAGATTCCCAAGACTCTTAATCTCAAGTTGGTCTCCGGGAGCCTGGTATTATAATAAAGAAATGTAGCAGACTTTGAGCTGCAGTTCTTTCAGTTCTGGATTTGCTCTGACCCTGTCTTGTAGCCGTCATATCAATTTGAGCCTTGCACACTTGCCCATTGTTTATGTTTCCATCAGCTTCAAGGACAAAAATGTTTACTTGCTGCCTAAAATGTCTCACTGCCACATGCCATTGTGACGACTAATCAATGTTTTTCACTTCACCTGTCAGTGGTCATAATGTTGTGGCTGATTGGCGTAGATCTGTATTATGTCTTCATTCATTCGGCCTCAAAAAAGTTTAATGCCTTCTGAGATATATATTTAACTGTGTGTCTGTTTTTGCCCAATATCAATACCATTTATTGGAGCAGTGCTGTTTAATATATATATTTCATATAAGTAATTGTTAAATTGACAAATCTGTATTAGCAGATATTCAGCATATCCTCGTTATCATGCAAAAATTAGTTTTAATAGTTATAATTCTATGAAAATTCAATAAAATGTGATTTCTCTATCCAGATATCTTAGAAATGTCAGCAGAACTGAAAACTCACAATAATAAAGCAACCACATGCAAGGGCACATTTCTGGAAATGTTTGATTTATATTATTTATTATTACCTTGAATTACTTATACATTTACATAGGATTGAAGTAGAAATAGAATATGTGTGAGAATGAGGTTTATAACTTTTTTCATTGAATTAAGTAGTGATTTGCGTTTTTTATTTGTCTATATGATGTAGGCCTGTCACAATATCTCGCTATGGTTGTCCTTGTTGTCTGAAAGTCAAAAACTATAAGCCAGAATCTGCTTCATGTCAGGGTAAAGCAGACATCTGTCTCTTTCTGTTAACTATTGAAATGTTCACAAGCCTTATGACAGACTTTAACGATCCCAAACGTTTCCAGTTGGCTCAACCTGAACAAAGTCAAAACAGACTTGTTTGACCTGCCAAACCCAAAGTTTACTTTGACAAAAGACAAAAGTTTACAAGGGAGCTTCTGTTGATAAGGGAATGTTTCGTCTGTCTTTTGTTTTGCTGTGCTCCTCTTCTATTTTCTCTTGCTTTCAGTGGTTTCAGCCTGGCAAGGGGCAAGTGCCAACTTCCTGCTACAAACTGCCCTGGTGCTTATCTATTTGGCTCAGGTTACAGTTGACTAGGTCTGTTTGATGAAACATTTATCATAATGTTGTGTTGTTGTTTGATGATCAGGGGAAAGCACAATATCATTTATTTCTGGTCACATCCCGATATTAAAACATCAAGTATCTGCTGAGATCCAATCCGCTTTTGCCAGCTTTATCCATAAGTGAGCCTAAATTACAAGGTAAACTGTCTGCAAACTATTATAGCTAGGGATGCACCGATCCGATACGTGGATTGGATATCGGCCTGATAACAACTCAGATAGCTGGATCAGGTATTGATGGCACTGGGCCAATTTATGGAGCCAATCTGTTCAATTAAATTGTAGGTTTTTCTGTGTTTTCATATGCGTACACATGCACGTTTGGTTCTGCATGAGAAGTGGCACTGCAGTAAAGCTGGTTTATTGTTCCACATTCACACTACTTCCAACATATTGATGACAATGAGCAGAACAAGCAACACAACACACTACAACCCCAAAAGCAAATCACACCATTATACTGTTTAATTTCCTTAACACCAGCTTTCATACTCGCCTCTGGACCAAGAGGTTGTGGGTTCAAATCCTACCTCTAGCACTACCATCTTTGTGTCACTGAGTAAGAGCATTAACCCCAAGTTGCTCAGGGGACTGTCCATGAATAAGAGGGTCTGCTGTAAAATGTTTATGAATGTAAAATGTAGGAGTTGGTCAAAAGTGAAAGTGAGTGATTATTTGTCATTTGTCATGTGACCTCTGCATTGGACCCATCTGTGAAGGAGCAGTGGCCAGCTTACATGGGTAATGACCGCTGAGCAGTGCTTGGGGACGATATATTGCTCATGAGTACCTCAGTGGTACCATTACCAATCCGGGATTAGAAGCGGTGAATTAAGGGTATTTTTTGTCAAACGTTCATGTTTTTGTCCTCTAAAACAATACTTATGTTTCCATAATCCATTGCTGTTTTGTGCAGGCAATGGAGAAAACCATGAAGACAGATGAGAACAAGTTCCGCTTTCTCATTGACGGCTTCCCTCGTAACCAGGACAACCTGCAGGGCTGGACCAAAGTCATGGACGGCAAAGCAGACGTTAAATTCATCCTCTTTTTTGATTGCAGTAACGATGTGAGTCTGTCGTTTCTTTATCCCTGTACTCATGTTGTATGAGTAGATTATAAATGTTTTTTTTTGGTGTTACTTGAGCATCTGATTTCTGTGTCTTTTTGCAGGTTTGCATTAACAGGTGTCTAGAGCGAGGGAAGAGCAGCGGCCGCACCGATGACAACAGAGAAAGTTTGGAGAAAAGGTCAAGAATCACCAAGTTCATCACTGCAAACAATAGGCCTTATTCACCAATATCGTGTTTTTCTTACAGCTGCTCTTAAGAAAATCTACACCAGATTCATGAATTATTATTAAATTATTTACAAGTTTGTTCTTATAATGATGAATGTTTATAGTTAAATAATATAATATTATTAACTGTAGAATTTAAGAAAACCCAGTAATCAAATGTTTGGCTCAAACACAAATTGCCAAGTAACAAAACATTTGTAAATGTCTGGATCTTTATAAAACAATGTAAGAGAGTTTTAAGCTTTAATTTCGTCTCAGAAATGGTTGGTAAATGAGCCCCGCAGTGATCCAGGAGTACATCTATGTCTGCAAAATGTATTTTTCTCTTTTTTCTAGCACACTTTATGACAGACTAAATTCTAACTCATTTCCTGAAAATTTAAATTCCCTTAAATGTAAATTCTGACCGTTGGAATCAGTTTCATAATCAGAAAACGACTGATTCATTAAAATATCCTAAAGGAGACACTTCAAAATGTTTTTGGGAGAGCTTTTTAAGTGTAAAAAAAAAGTGACATGATTGATCAGGCAGAAAAAGAGGGTTTACTCCAGACCTGGGGTAAAAAAAATGTCCAAGCACGTCAAAAGCGCATGGTGCCAGGTGGAATCAGAGTGTTTTGTTTCATCTACAGGATCCAGACATACCTGCAGTCCACACGGCCAATTATAGAGCAATATGAACAGCAGGGCAAAGTTCGGACCATTGACGCCTCACGTCCCGTGGATGAGGTTAGTTTGTGTTGGCAGAGGAGTTTAACCCTAAAAAAACTTGGCTCTTCTGTTTGAAATCAAGTCTCAAAATCCTCTGGTCCATAGTTTTGGGTTTATAGTCTTGGTTTATAGTTTCTGATAAACTTACATTGTCTGTAGTTTTTCATTTTGGACTGGGTTCAACATTATGACTGTTAAACCTGTTGCTCTGTAGTTTTCCTTTTTCAACTGTTTTGAGGTTAATATTGTTAGTCCATAACTTTACATTTTTACTGACAAGGTTAAGTTCCATGTTTGTGGCAGTTCATTTAAGTCTGGGTTAAAAGTACTGTTGTTAGTCTATAGTGCCTCTTTTTATTTAGAATGGGTTAAATATTGCCATTGTTTTTAATTTCCAACTGAGTTACCCGTAATGTTTTTTGTACAGGCCCATTGGTCTCTTGTGCACTCCGTCTAATCCCACACCTTACCCATTTTCCACAGGTGTTTGCAGACGTGAAAAACATTCTGGACAAGGAGGGTTAAAGTGGCCTTAACTTTCACTGCCATCATCTGAGATTGTCTTGAATGAAATCCTTTTTATTGATGTCAGCGACACTATTGCTACATTAATTCATGTGTTGATCTTTTTACTGATTCTTATGTTGTTGTTTTTTGTTTGTTTGCTTAAACATAATATGACTGTGTGAGTGAAAAAGTGTGTGTGAGATAGAGAGGGTGCGACTGTTCTTAAAAATGTCAGAGAGGAACAAGTTTTCAAGAGAACATTGAATTTAATTCATTGAATTAGAACAGTGGGGTCCTACAAAGTTCTATTCTCTTTTTTATGTCATTTTTGTCAAACGGACATTTCCGTAATAATGGTGTATGGTAGTTGCTTCTCATAATTTCATAGCCATGATCATGGTCAAACATGACAATATGGAATCATGAATATGAAGTCCAAATGGATCACGTTGTTTTCAAGTGATGAAAACCATGTTAACCTTGTTTTTTCCATTCTGTTGGATGAGGGGCTTCCTAAACTGTCAGGCTATGTTAGTGTCTAACATTGTGGGAGTAAAATGCTAGCTCATACGCAAATGTCAAAAGTCCAAAACTCACTTGCTCAAAAATATCACTTGCTCAAAACAATAAAACGTCCAATACCAAAAATCAGAATGAAATGCCTCCTGGTTTTGTAATGTGTGCTGTTAATTTGAAACACTGCATGCAGCATTCACTTTAAGTAAGGCCATTTCTAGACATAATACATCATAAAGCTACCCATTTGCAAATATTCCGTTATCTACAACAAAATTTCACGTCAGTTTAACTTAACAGAAGGATCAATCATGTTCCTAAATCATCCCCATCCTACCCTAATCATATCTTCAACCATTACACTGCCCAAACAGTTAAAGATATAGTATTAAAACAGCACATTTAGGTACCAGTGAGGTACCTGTTTGATGCATAACCCAATACTGACTTTTTGAAAACTTTTTGTCCTCTTACAAATCAATATTTTTCTAACAAAGAGCTTTTGACCCACTCTGAGGACTTGAATCATGAGTCACCAAAATGCGAAGGCCTTTAGGTGTTTTTTTTAAACTCACAAATAATTAAAGCTTGTTAACACAATTACAGAGTGTGTGTTAACGTAAAATGACATCTGTGCTTTAGTCTGTACACACAATTTAAGGACGCTGGCATTTTAGCATTAAGGTTAGCTTGCTAATGACATGGCGAACCCTTGAACGTCATATAGAGCGTTGCATTTTCAAAGTTCTAACAAAAATTTCACCAAGAAATAGACCTTTGTAGTTTTGTCCGCAAATGTTGACAGATTTCCACAGATATTTCTCTGTTGCAATTTATTGATATTTTCCACCTGGTAGCTGCCTTGTAAAATGAGAATTATCGTTCATACTAACGACACACTACAGCTTTAAAAGTTAACAAATATGTTATGTTAAAAATGTAAATTCATGACCGATTCAACAACAGTGATCTGGTTTTGCAATCACAAACCCACTTTTGCGTGGATATATAGGCACGAAGTCACTGTCATCTATGACACTTGGCTTCAGACAATAATATTTATTTTTAGTGGTTTTGCAAGGTATTGTAGCTACATTTACGCATTTTTTAAAAGGCGTGCTGGGCAATATAATAATCACGTTCTTGATGTCTGAATTCGACAGTGAAAGAATTTTAAAAACATGGTCAACAATTTCCGAAATTATTTGCGGAGGTACAGAGTTCCTTTTCCTGACTCACATGTACATTAAACTGCATTACATTTTATCTTGGAGTCTTTGAGATATTTTTTTGTTTTTGTGTTTATTCAGTTTGAGCCTGTTCGGGGCTGTAATAATTTTCATCAATATCAAATGTCAGGCAACAGGAGGCGCCAAACACATTTCTAGCATCAGCACTTAAAGTGCAAGTGAATTATTATTTGTCATTATGAACACTTCACAGTACAGCACAATGCACCACAAGGAAATGCGACCTCTGTAATTAACCCATCCGAGAAGGTGCAGTGGGCAGCTGACATGGGCAGCGTCCGGGAACTTGCTTATGATCTTTATCAGGCTGGAATTCAAACCAGCAACCTTCTAATCACAGGGCGAACTCCCGAATCTTTCCCCTACCAACTGCTCCATAAGCACAGCGCCCAATGTGGGGCTTGAACCCACGACCCTGAGATCTCCTGAGTCTCCTGCCCTACCGAGTCACTCCAGACCGCTGCAAGGTGCTTTGTGAGCATTAATAGGTTCCCCCTTAGTGTTTCAAGGTTGTCATAAATAAATACATACTGTACATGTGAGCAAAAATGTGATATTAAATATTTTATTGCAAGAATTATCACCCCATTTGTATGAAAATACTGTACAGTGTTAATCCAACACCTATAAATACAATTTTAGGGAGATACACACATATACATACATACTTCCATATATATATATATATATATA
>JAVGVS010002431.1:0-11593 GCA_032718565.1 Distichodus sexfasciatus
CAATCACGTAACACAAAGTTAAGTCTAAACCGTATGACTAAAAATGACTAAAACTGTAATTACTTTTTGAAGACTAAAACTATGGACAGAAATGAGTAAATTATAACTAAAACTAACAAGCGTGTTGTAAAGGCTCATACTTATTCTAAAGCAGCTGCCAACGCTGACGTGAGAGGCACAAAAAGAAGTTCCAAAACCGTGTACAACTTTCACGACTATGTTAAAACAGTGATAAATAGTAATGTGACTCATTATAAAACCTCACGAGTAAAGGTCAATAAAGAGTTTATTCATGTTGCCTTTTCTGCAGAGCTCTGCTTTGTAAAAACTTCCCACCGCCTCGTGCAAGGCCTCCGTGATTTAGTGGAATTAATGAACTTCCGCTGGAACTGGAGCTTAAAAGAGAGAAACAAGACAAGGAGCTGAAGGTGTGATGCAGGAAATTAGTCTCTTGTTTACCGCAGACGTTCATGGATCAGATGTTCACGCCCCAGTGCAAGATAATTCACTTAAACACCTGATTAGTTTCAAGGAAATTGCTTCGGGCAACGAACATCCACATCGACTCCAGCTCCGATCCAACCTATTTTAGAGTTTCTAGCAAAAAGAGGACGAGCAGAAGTGGAAAACTCCGTCTCAAACCAGCAGCTGTGTTTACTTTATGTGAGCAAAAGGATAAATATAGATGCACTTATTGTGTAATAGTGCCGTGTAGACACCTTTTATTAGCTTATTGATGTTTTAATTAATAACTGATGCTGATAAATGAATTTTAACGCCATAGTTTTGACATTTCTAACACAGCACCGAGTCAAGCGAGCGTGAAAGCAGAGTGGAGCGAGGGCAGAGCATTTCCAGTGTAGTGCACAACATTTTAAGAAAAAGTCAGTTCCCGCCCTATGTAGTGTACCAAGTCAAATAGGGTGCATGTAACTCTCCATGTGCACTACCAAGTTTGTAGAAAGCCGTTAAGCTACAACCCCGACTATTTCCTGAGATGAATACTACCACATAGAAAAGTATGATGAGACCACCTTACCTACCATACTATTAAGTGGAGAAGTACACGGTTTGGGACACAGCCCACATTTACTAAGTGAAGGAAACACACATTTTATCTAGTTACAAATTTTCCGCGTGTGCAGGCAGAGTTGAGCGCGTAAAGATGAGATTTTGCTGGTGAACGTTCCACTGTGTTGCTCAGAATTCTAGCACAAAATAACACCATACGTTTTAAGGCAGAAGGCGCGAGCTGTATGAAATCCCACCTCGGACTTTGGACATGCCTGGGACGAGCGCCACCTTTCCCACGTACAATAAATGTGTCATAAAATATCAGGTGAAAATATCGGGCAAATGATAGCTTTAAAAAGAGCAATTTTCAGCCGATTCCGATACGATTGCGATATTATCGTGCAACCCTTATTTTAAGGGAGTGATTATTTGTCATTGTGAACACACCACTGCACAGCACACACTGCACCACAACCAAATGTGACCACATGCATCCATGAAGGCTTTGGGTGCAGTGCTTGGGGACGATGTCTTGCTCATGAGTACCTCAGTGGTACCTTTACTTGTCCGGGTCTTGAACCAGTGACCCTCCGATCAGCAGGTGCTTGAACACCACTTGGGCTCTATCTGCGCACGTGTCTATAGAACGGAGAACTTGTGGAAACGCTGGTGATGTAAAATAACCAACACGCTTCCTGAGTTGAATTATTATAAACAAGTCAACAGCGCTCATGTCCCAGGACTGTATGAAGCGCTCCACTGCTGGACTGTGAAACATAAACCAACACTACAGATTGAGAGCTTTCTTCAGGGACACGAACCACTTTATTTCCAGCTCCGCATTTCAATCCATGCCGTGATGGAATAAAGGAGGAGGAGATTGAAGGAGACTCATATGCATTTTGTACACATCTCCCCAGTGTCATCTTCGTCGTCGTCTTCTTTTATTTCAGCTGCTCCTGTTAAAGGGGTCGTCCTTGTCGGTATATTGATTTGGCAAAATGCTTTATTTACAGTTTTACACTTGTGGACGCTCTCATCCAGAGCTAATTTCGGGAACAGTCTCCCTGGAGCAACCTGGGGTTAAGGGTCTTGCTCAGGGACCTAGATAGGATTCGAACCCACGACTTTCTTGCTCCAGAGGCGAGTATCCTAACCACAAGACCACCACCCGCTTTATAAAAATGGCAGCAAAGATCTTGATAAATACAAATCTAGAGCAGGAAGAATTGTCGACAACTATTCATTCATTGATCTAGTTTTAAGACATGGATGTTTTTACCTCTACTTTTCCCACATGTAGCAGAAGCTCTTATCACAGTGACTTTCATTCTCCAAATTTCAGAGACGTCTCCCTGAGAGCAACTTTGGGGTTAAGGGTCTTACTCAGGGACCCAGTGATGGTGGTGCTGGAGGTAGGACGCGAACCCACGACCGCAAACGAAGACACCTACACTCCAGAAACACTACGTAAAGTAAACTAATCAAGGACACGTTCTCTCAGGCCGGAGTAAAAATAAACATCGACCCTTTTTAGGGCCTGTGTCACCAAATGAGTTTTTTTGCGCTGCGAGCGGTCAAAATCTCACGTCCTGGACGCTTTCTTGGCACCTCTCTGAGTGTTTGTTGTTGCTAAGCTACACAAAGCGTCATGGGACACTTCCGCATTCCTTCCTATTTCATGTTAACATTGTAACGTGCTGCAATGGGGAGATGTGGCATCTTAGCGTTAGCGTTTGGCTAGTTAGCTTCTCCAGATGCGCCGCCATTGTTGTTAGTGAGTTCTTGACTGTGTATGTCCCGCCCCTTACTCAATTTTGATTGGCTAGCTTGAGAGAAGTGACACTGACGAGTCCAGCGCTATTCTAAAAGTTGAACGGATTTCAATGTAAAGCGGTTAAAAAAACGTCTCTATCTGTGTCCTTTTTCCGCTGAAGCCGCTGAGCGCTCTGAACGCTCTGAACGCTGAAGCTCATAGGATGTGTATTAAAAATAGCCGCTGCGACTCCTGCTGCTACTGTTAACGTCCCTTAAAACCATACACTCACTGTATAAACTGGATTACTGCAGGTGAGGCGGAGAGTGTTTTCATTTCGTCCGCGATGCGATTCCGATTTCATTCCCCGTCTAGAGAGGCGGATAAATAACAAAATATTGATCCAGCGTAATTGTAAGAATGACTCGGTGGGAAAGAGAGGAGACGGGCGGTGAGGAGGGAGTTTTCAAATCGAGGTGATGTTAAGGAGCTGAGAAATGACTTCTCCAGCTGACGGGAGGAAAATGTGATAGGCCATAAAAAAATGACTTTCCCGCCGCTTGCTGAAAGAGCTTTTTCCCGCCGTTTTATGTGACGCAATAAACAAGACGGGACTGTCCGTGGAGCTGCAATGGATATTTAATTTGCTGCAAATGGAGCTCCTTCAGCACCACTTTGCTGCTGGTTTTTACTCCTGGCCGTCCCGACACTGCTGCTCTTACCGGCTTTACTGAGGGGAGGAGGCCGAGCTTTAACACAATTTGTTTTGCTCGAAAAACCACACCTCAGCTTTCTGCTGGATATTGCTGCAGTTACCGAGAGAAATAGAGCTACTCCAGCGCTCCACAGCCAAAGGAAATGAGGTGCACTTCAACTTGGTCTGGGTTCTGTAGAGGAACATCGGAAACGGGGGGATGCCATTAAAATTTACAAAGCTTCAAGAACATGGTAATGTATAATAAACAGGATTTCACCATTAATTACAACTATTAATGCAAATTCAGCCAATCCCCCGCTGCCATGCAACTTTTGACCAATTAGCACAACTTTTCAGCAATTCTTGACCAACCATTGTTGTCTCCTGAAAAAGTTGAGCCGCACGTCAGCGAACTCACTTCCTTGTTACGTTTAGAAGACGCAGGAAACGTCTCACATTTACCTTCAAAAATAACTGATTAATGGTTTATAAAAATAAGTGGTTTTGTTCCTTCATTTTAATTAATTGTTAAAGTATCATTATAAAGGGACACAAAATCCCAAATTTTTCTGCAACTCTGACTTGCTCCTGCAACTTTATTGCAACAAAACGCCTAAAACACCGCAACGTTCATCAATATTTTTAGAAAAGCTGTCATTGTCATTGTGAACACAGCACAGCACACAGTGCACCACAGCCAACTCTGACCTCTGAATTTGACCCATCCGTGAAGGAGCAGTGGACAGCTGACATGGGCAGCACCCAGGAAGCAGTATCTTGCTCATGAGTACCTCATTGGTACCTTTACTGGTCCAGGATGCGAACTGGCGACCTTCCGATCACAGGGCGTTGTTTGTAGCACAGGACCGTTGATTTTGCGGGATCAGACATAAGTCTTACTGATTTCTGTTTGAAATCAAAAACAAAAAGCTTTACAAAACCAAACAGCATGAATTTTGTCCGATTTTAGAAGGTTGTATCATATCTCAGGAATCAGCAGGAATAGGAGATCAGACAAAAGTGGCAAAAAGTTTTCCCCAAAAATTTAGGAAGACTTGCATCTGATCTGAGCACATAACCATTGAAATGAATAGCAGAAAGGTTTCAAATAGAAATCAGCAAGACTTGTGTCTGATCTTAAACAGGCTTTTAATCTTTCATACTGTGAGATCAAACACTAGCAGCAAAAAAATTTCCAAATTAAAACAGCAGGACTTTTGTCTGATCTCAGAACACAAGCATTCATTTTGCGAGATCAGACAAGCAGCAAAAAGGCTTCAAATACAAATCAGCCAGAGTTGTGTCTGATTTCGCAAAAAGGAGTGGTTGTGTTATAAGATCTAAGAGATCAGATATAATTAGCAAAAAGATTTCCAAATACAAATCAGCATGACTTAGTCTGATCTTAGCACAAAATATTATTAGTTCCAAATAAGACATTAACAGCAAAAACCACGATCACCAAACTCTTTGTGAAACCAACAGTAGTGTTAAAGGTCAACTGCGTTGCTTAGTACCGTCTGATGAATATTTTCTCAAGGTCTTCACTTTCTGACCTCACCTTTTGGATCAGCTGACCTGCTATTGATTTCATAACACGAAGGCAAAAGAAAAATAAAATGCATTTTGCATCGTCCTTTCGTTGTGAGCCTCTGACCCGTCCTTGACTCCAGAGCGCAACCTCCAGCTCAAAATCAGATCTCACGTTATAATAAACACCAGCGATCTCCACACGCAAGAGCCACGTCTGAACCCACGGGGCATGGAGACGGATCTGCTGCCACACCGCAGCTATAAAACCCCAGCGCGGATCGGATTTCTTATAGCAAAGTCGATACTGTAATAAATACCTGCTGCGTACAAACGATGCTGCGTAAACCCCACGAGCAATAAGCAGCACAGCCGCTCACTCCGCCCCAGCGGGTTCAGCGCTATTACAAATAAAACATATCAGTCTGTTACCATCTTACAATATTGATGGTTAAGATCAGACACAAACAGCCAAAAAGTTTCAAATACAAATCTGCAAGACTTGTGTCTGATCTTTAAAGCATTAATATAGTGAGACGCAAGTAACAAAAAAAATTCCAAATACAAACCAGCAAGAATCTGGAACACACAACTAATATAAGATCAAACACAAGAAACAAGACCTGTGTCTGATCTTAGCAATCAGCAGAACTTTTGCAAGATAAGACACAATTTGTATCAGACAAAAGGTATCAGATCTCGGGAATCTCACAAAATGAATGGTTGTGTTCTAAGATCAGACACTGATTGTCAAACACCAACATTCATTCTGCAAGATCAGACATGAAATATACCCAAATACAAATCAACAAGATTTGTGTCTGATCTCACAAAATGAGTGGAATTGTTGTAAGATCTAAGACATCAGATATGAGCAGCAGCAAGTTTTCCAAATACAAATGAGCATGACTTTGGTCAGATCTTAGAACAAAACCTTTAGTTTTTCCAAGATCAGACACACGTCTTTCTGATTTGTATTTAAAACCTTTTTGCTACTTATGTCTGATCTCGCAAAATGAATGGTTGTGTTCTAAGATCAGACAAGTCTTGCTCATTTTAGAACACTACCATTCATTCGGCAAAATCAGACATAAGCAGCAAAAATATTTCCAAACACAAATCAGCAGGATTTGTGTCTGATCTCACAAAATGTTATAAGATCTAAGAGAGTATTTGGAAATCTTTTATCTGATCTAAGAGATACATAAGCAGCAAAAAGATTTCCAAATACATATCAGCAAAACTTCAGCCTGATCTTAGAACACAACCGTTCATTTTGCGAGATCAGACATAAGCAGCAAAAATGTGTTTGATGTGTCTGATCCCACAAAATGAATGGTTAAGTTCCAAGATATAAGATTTAAAGAATCTAAGAGATCAGACATAAACAGCAAAAATGTTTCAAGCACAAATCAGAGACTTGTGTCTAATCTTAAAACACAAATATTAATAACGTAAGATCAAATGCTGCTAAAAGGTTTCCAAATAGAAAATCTGTAAGACTGCATTATTTGTTTTCGAGTTCATTTCTGAAGAACAACAACGGTGAGATGATCAGACCATTGTTTAACGACTCTAACCCTTCAGCCTGAATAAATAAAGGAGGAATAAAACGTGTAAAAAGCGTGAAGACGCATCATCAACACAAGTCACTTCTAATACACAATCTACTGCACGGAGTTTGCGGAGTATGAACGTTTAATTTATGTCTCTCCAAATCAGCCTTAAACATACGGACGATGTTCACGTTTGACGTCCCTCTGCGACTTTAAGCTCGTTCAGTGTTGTAAATCGTTTGAGTGGAATCGTCGGCGTGATTCTCTGCGCGAGTCTTTCGAGAACAATCAAAGGACAGAACAATGGATCAATTCCTGTGTGTAATCAAGAGGGTCGGCAGGTTAACAAACACACCTCCGTCTCCATCGCCTCCAGATCTGCTGCCAAACCTCAAGACACGCATCAGGAGAACAAAGACACACACGCTGCTAACTGTGAGCCAAAACACACACACCCCACACTGACAAACACACAACACAACAAGTCTACTTAACTCGTCAACGCATTACGTCCTGCCCACTTGTTTAACGAACATCATTTTTTCTTGCGTTGGTGGCGTAACGGTAGGGTGTTCGCCCCGTGATCAGAAGAATGCAGGTTCGAATCCAGAGCCAGTAAAGTTACCACTGAGGTACTCATGAGCAAGGTACCGTCCCCCCACTTGTTAGCTGCCCACTGCTCCTTCACGGATGGGTCAAATGCAGAGGTCACACTTGGTTGTGGTGCACTGTGTGCTGTGCTGTGTTCACAATGACAAATAATCACTCACTTTCACGTGTCAATGTCCCCTTTCCAGGAACATGTGATCAAACCCGTAACTGTGGCGGTTGGTAGTGTAACGGTTTGGGAGTCAGCTCTGTGATCAGAAGGTCACTGGTTCAGGTCCCGGACCGGTACAGGTCCCACTAAGGTACTCATGAGCAAGGTACACATATTACTGACTGTCATTGTGAACACAGCACAGCACACAGTGCACCAACCAGATGTGACCTCTGCGTTTGACCCATCCGTGAAGGGGCAGTGGGCAGCTTTTTGGCAGCGTTCAAAGAACAGTGCTTGGGGATTGGTATCTTTCTCATGAGTACCTTAGTGGTACCGTTAATTGTCCGAGATCCGAATCGGTGACCTTCTGATTACATGGTGAATGTCCTAACCATTAAACCATCGACTGCCCCAAAACAGCCTGGATGTAGTCACTACTTTCACTCTGCAGCTTGAGGTGTAGCTGCTGTGTAGGTAATACAGTATGTAACTACTACATTAAGACAGGCGCTTGTAGTAGAGCGCAGATACTGTTTATTGGCGTTATCTTGAAAACATATGGTGTAGAAGCAGCTTATCAGTGTGTGTTGAACACATCTTTACGTTTACCCAGCTTTCTAATTTACGTCGACAATTTGCCGGTACTATCACGACTCGAAAAGCGGCGATAAGCAGTCGGTGTTGAGAATCCTACCAACAGCTGCTGTAGAATGTTCGCGAGCTGCTTTGAGAGCGCTGCAAAGCGCGTAACGAATGCTTTGATTAGCGAAAGCAACAGAGCACGGAAAACGCAGGACGCTTAGCGAGTAACCGACGGAGCGGCGTCACGGCCTCGCTTCACTTCTTTATTAGATGAGAGTGGAGACAAGCCTCGATTACAGAAGCAGAAACAAGGCCGATGCTGCCATTAGCCAGAAAAAAGCATTATCCCTTAATACCCAGCAAGGTTATGAGAACAGCACACAACGTAAACGATGAAGGCTGTTAGAAAGCGTCCGGAGAAACGCAGCGCAGGAACACAGACCTGACGAGAGAAGAAATGGAAATACTGTAGGCAAAGTGAAGAAAGTAGAGTTAGTTAGAAAATTACACAATATAGAAATGTAGCTACAAATATTACAAAAAGTACAAAATTGATATATGTGACCCTCCACGGCAAAACCAGTCGCTTGTCGCAAATTTTCAAAATTGAGTTATTTTTTGTTTTTTTCATTGAGAAAGGGCATAAATCAAGCTTTAAAAACAAGACCTATATGGAATGAATGGGGCGACATATGGCTGAGATATCAACATTCAAAGTCGGGTTTCTCCTGTCACGCCAAGTGAAAGCGGAGAAATCTGCCATCGAGATTGACTGTCGCCGTAGCACTCCTGAAGCGCTTAGTGCGGTGGCAGCTACGTTGCATTCTGATAGCCCTCACGCTGCATTCACAGCCACACGGATAGCCTACCTGCGTTAGGTTACCTGAATTCCGGAGAAATGTCTTCACGCTAGTCAACCAGTGGATTTAGCGTAAATACTGAAGTAGAGCGGTCAAAACAGAAACTTTTAACATTCTGCTGGAATTTGAATTCCTCACCTCAAGAAAGTCACGTTTTTAGGATGGAAAGGGTAAGTTTTTCAGCCAAATTTATTCACAACAGTACAGTATAGACCTTCCACTGTTTCAAAACACTAAAAACAAAAAATCCAACATTTTACCCCACGCAACATAAACGCTCGTTTTTCACGGAAACCTCTGTTGTGACAAGCGACTGGTTTTGTCGTGGAGGGTCACATATGAGTATTATATGCAGTGTTGTGATATGAAGATGAAAGTTATTTTTGCAAGTTACATTTCAGAAAAAGGAATATATTACTACTACTATTTAATATAACTTTACTACAATTGTAATATACTGTATGTATGTGTATATATATATATACTGTATATATCAGTTTCATAACAGCAATGTATTTTTATTTTTATTATTATTACATCACTTTCCTTCACTCTGTTTCTCTCACTCTTTCTCACTCTGCCTCTGTTACCCTCATTCTCTCTCCCTCCCTCCTCTAGGGTTGTGATCATGACCACCTAAACCCAGACCGAGGGACCAGTGTGTCGAGTCCGAGACCAGACCAAGACTCTGAAGGGCCAAGACCAAGTCAAGACTGGGACCAGACCAATGCACGTTTCACATGACAAGAGCCAGTACAAATACGGCCGAGTCCGAGACAAGACCGAGACTTTCACAAACTGGACTCGAGATCGGACTCCAGGACCACAACTCTTCACCTACTCTCTCTCTCATTCCCTCACTTACTCTCACACGCACTCTCTCTCTCTCCCTCACTCTCTCTGTTTGTTGGAGTTGTACAGCAGTGGGCAGTAGGGTGTTCACCCCGTGATCAGAAGGTCGCAGGTTCGACTCCAGGGCGGGTAAAGTTACCACTGAGGTACTCATGAGCAAGGTACCGTCCCCAAGCACTGCTCCCTGGGTGCTGCCCTTGTTAGCTGCCCACTGCTCCTTCACGGATGGGTTAAATACAGGCGTCACGTTTGGTTGTGGTGCACTGTGTGCTGTGTTCACGATGACAAATAATCACTCACTTTCACGTTCACTTTTTTGTTCTGCAGCAACCAGGGAGCAGTGCTTGGGGACGGTCCCTTGCTCATGAGTACCTCAGTGGTACCTTTACCGGTTCAGGTCTTGAACCAGCGACCCTCAGACCATGGTTCCAACTCCCTAACTGTTACACCCCAATTCACCCCAAAATGTTATTTATTAAATTGAGTTGTAATAATTGTTATAAATCATAAGATAAGATATGGAGCAGATTGTTAGATACCGGATCTCCCTCCATCCTTTCCGGAGTGACTCTGGTCAGTTAGCAGAGCGATGAGCCGTTCCTAGAGACGAGCAGCGTCTTGACTCTGCAGGCTATTAGAGGAATAAGGGCCGGGATTTATGAGCGAGCGCCGTAAAAGACATGTTATGGATTAGTGTTTCCCCGAGGGGCGAGTCGGAGCCGAGACGATGCTGCGTTTTGAGTGATGTATGTTACGGCATTACAGGACGGAGAAAGTGCAGGATCCGTACACGCTCGGAATGAAATCGGGAATGGAGGGATGAACTCTAGCTGCAACGCAATAAAAGAAGAAATTTAAAAAGATTAATTCACTCGGACCTCAAGCCTCGGACTTGCCCGGCACAAGCGCTACCTTTCCCACGTACAATAAATGCGTCATCAAATATCGGCAGAAAATATTGGGCAAATCTAAGCATCAGAGGGCGTTCCATATGAGAGCTGCGGCACAATAGTGCTGTGGACGCACGTCGGGAATAAATAAATATCAAGTAAATGTCTGTACTGTGAGTAGAACGCTGGTTGTTGTTTATCAGCTAAAATCTAAGTTTTGTCTGTAATAAATGGGAAGGTTTTAGTGAATGTTTGACTTCCCTGTGAGAGTCAAACGCAGTGTGTGTGTTTACATCGTGAAAAATATCATTCATGCTCATGATTCCTCGTGGTTGAAGGTCAAGTCATAGAGAGTGTAACGTAATGAACCGCGGCGCAAAACTTAGGGAAAAGCGGGAAAACGTGGTGCTGGGAGATGAGACAATCGTTAAGAAGAATCGATGGAACTGATTCATTAGAACCGGTTTTCGATTCCCACCAGTTCCCAATTTGGGCTCCGGCTCCAGTGCGGTGGGAAAGGGGTGCTCTTCTCCTCACGGACTCCAAAGCTGAGATAAGAATTATTTTACGGAGTCTTACAGCACGTCCTCCTCGGTGAACAAAGTTAGCTCAGGTGAACAAACGACCAACTGGACCACTTTACAAAGTTGATTTACCCCAAACGTCTAGCGGCGCGGCCCTGAGCCCCGAGAAACAGAACACTCCAATTTCACGACAACAAAAAGACGGGAAGAGAAGGACGGGATGTAAATCAGATCCCTCGTTCTCAGCAGCGGGAGAGGAGGAGGAAAAACCCAGAGGCTCGGCCAGACAAACTCGCCGACGGCGGCCGTAAATAGTGACAGTAAAAAGCAGAAACCTCAGCAAGCTCACAGCAAATCAAGCCGGATTACTGAAGCTGCAAGGGCGACGCTCGTCTGGGAGAATAAACTCACAGGATGCGAGTGTGGGGGTATTAAAGTGGACGAGAAAGAGTCAAGTGAGGAGGCAGAAACGCTACAGGTTGGAGGGGTCGACCGATTATGGTGCAGATTTCGATGCGTTAGCAAATCACATATGTGACCCTCCACGGCAAAACTAGTCGCTTGTCGCA
>JAVGVS010002432.1:0-11593 GCA_032718565.1 Distichodus sexfasciatus
AAAAAAACATCGAAGGCGAAGGTGTGTCCAAACTTTTGACCGGTACATTCCGTTCATTTTTGGAAAAAAAAAACGACGCAAAGAACGCAGGACGCGGATCGCGGCTGTACGTCCGAAGTTAACAGCAAGTACATTTCAGCCGTAGTGCTTAAGGTAATATCTGTACTCCACTGCTTTTGGGAAACTTGACCATCTTTCAGGCTCGGTTGACCGTGACGTCTCCGTGGTCGGCATTAAACACCACTGGCAGTCCGACCACTGAGTTACGCAGGGTTTTTAAGGGATCATTTGGGATAAGAGACTTTCCTCTCGCTTAAAACATGACGACGCTCTGATGAATCAGCCTTTTTTTTTTTTTTAGCTTAAGATGCTAACGGTCAGTGGAAACGCGGTAATGAACGCAAAAGCTAAACTGTATCCACTTTTCGGAAAGCAGGGTACGCCCAGGATTTTTAATCTTAAATGTAAGACTTTTTAAGACCTTTTTAACTGAAATTTAAGACCAACGTCGCACCTTTCCTGGCATATGAAGGAAATAATCGAAAATCAATTGATCAAATCGAATCATAAAAATATGACGGAGCAAGGACTACCAGAGAAATTTTAACAGCGCTCGGATTCTACTATGCAACTAACCAGGGGGTGTCAGCGTCCAGTAACTGGTTGAAGCCTGATATTTTGGGTGTACTAAAATGTGACGTTTGGGGGTACGAAGATTCATTGTAACAACAAACAATGAATGGAATTAACATGTGACCCTCCACGGCAAAACCAGTCGCTTGTCGCAACGGAGGTGTCCGAGAAAAACGAGCGTTTATGTTGCGTGGGGTAAAATGTTGGATTTTGAAACAGTGGAAGGTCTATACTGTACTGTTGTGAATAAATTTGGCTGAAAAACTTCCCCTTTCCATCGCGGATTTTCTTGGAGGTGAGAATTCAATTCCAGCAGAATGTTAAAAGTTTCTGTTTTGACCGCTTACTTCAATATCATTATTTACGCTTAAATCCACTGGTTGACTACGCGGAAGATATTTCCGAATCCATCTCCGCTTCCCGAGTTCAGTTAACCTAACGCAGGTAGCGCATCCCGTGGCTGTGAATGCAGCGTAGGGCCACGAATACTCAAACGTAGCCGCGACCGCACCGAGCGTCTGTGAGTGCTACGGCGATAGTCGACTTCGACGGCAGATTTCTCCGTTTCTCACTTGGCGTGACAGGAGAAACCCGACTCCTTTGAATGTTGATATCTCAGTCATATGTCGTCCCATTCATTCCATATTGTATACAGGTATCGTTTTGAAGCTTGATTTATGCCGTTTCATGAAAACATCGTAACTCAATTTGGAGAATTTGCGACAAGCGACTGGTTTTGCCGCGGAGGGTCACAAATGCGGTTTTGTTGTGGCGCTGTATCATGTAAATAAGGGCGGAAAAATACTTAATGAATGAAATTTAAGACCTGTGTGAACAAAATTCAATAACTTTTCCAGGCCTTAATTTACAAATACTAAATGTAAGACTTTTCCCAAGTTTTTAAGACCCCGCGGGCGCCCTGTGAAAGTGAATCACCAACCATTTTTACCTCTGAAACGTATTTGACAGGGAACACTCGGTCACAAAGTGCGCAAATCGACATGAGCGCATCTCAGCACAAACCTCAAAACTCTCCGATTACAACGGTAAGAAAGATCGATTCATAGAGACAACGCGTCATCGTGTTACAATTAAAACGTTCGATTTGCTTTAAGTGTATCACACGCCACCAATATTAAGTTTTACGGCATGAAATGGCGTCAGTGCAGTAGCTTTTTTTTCCTCTCTGTAGACCATTAGTCTTCGACCCCTAGAGGGTCCGTTTGGGGTCTGCCGAACGATTTCATCTGAAGCTTTTATTTCCAGATTAAAAAATAAATAAAAATAAGTAGAAACGCTGAAATAAGCACTTTCGATATTTTAAACAGAGCTGTGGCTACTTTTTATTCATTCATTCATTCATTCTCCGAACCACTCAATCCCACCTGGGGTCGCGGGGGCCGAGGGCGCAAGGCGGGGACCAATCCTGGGCGCACACACACATTCACACCTTACTGGCCGACTTAGAGTCGCCGATTAACCTACAGTGCGTGCTTTTGGACTGTGGAAGGAAACCCACGCGAACAGGGGGAGAGCACACAAACTTCACACAGAAAGGCCCCACCGCCGACCCCGGGGGGCTCGAACCCGGGACCTTCTCGCTGTGAGGGGGCAGCGCTGACCACTCCGGGTGGCTAATTATAAGAAAGAAAGAAAAAAATAATAAATAAACGTCCAAAAAATGTTAATAATAAAGCAGATATCGGGCCTAAACGGAGCATTGTCGTGTGGGGGGGGGGTCCGTGTTTAACGTCCTTTGTCCGAGGGGGCCCTCGGACTGAAAAAGACTGTACTGTACTGTAGACTGGCTGAAGCGTAGTCCCCCAACACTGGCTGTTTCGAAGCTGCATCAACCTTCATCATCACAGCGTCACATTAACCACCGAGCCCGCGGGGGTGGATTAGCGTTTATGGAGACGCACCTCGTTTTTGAGCTCCTGGGGCAGGTTCTCGGCCTGGTCCAGGGGGAAGCCGGGCACCAGCTCGGTGGTGAGGACGTGGCGGCTGCTGAGCTCGTCGATCACGTCAGGCACGTAGAAGAAAGGGTGGCCTTTCAGCAGCTCCCTGCCAAAAAAAAACAAAAAAAAACGCAACCACAAAGTCAGGCTCAGCCGCTTCATGCCGCGCCGCACGTTTCGCCCGACGAGGAGAGCCGCTGACTCATCCAAACCAAACCGCACGCGCGCGCCTGGGCGGCTTTGCCACTTACCCTCTCTCGTCCACAAAGCTGCACAGTCATACGTGCAAATTCGCATATGGCGTTGTACCAACAATGGGAATTATGAGATCTACAAAAAAAAAAAAACAAACAACAAAAAAACGGACATTCGCAACACACTTCATTGTTCATCGCACGACACAACTGCACCACACTGTTTAAGAGAGTTCATCACGCACACCTGCACGTTTTACGTTCATCAACAACTTTTTTTGTACATACGTAAAGGATTTTTCTACCTCTCTCTCTCTCGAGCTCTATATATAAATATGAGCGGTTCGACCGATACTGGTTTTTCCTGGTCGATATCGATACCGATTACTGATGGTTAACGAGGCCGATAACGGATATTTCTCTAACTTTACTGCCTAAAATACGACGGCGTATTAGGGCCATTGTATATAAAAAATAATGAAATGGGGTTGGGGATAAAATTACGAGGAAAAAAGTCAGATATTCTGAGATTACTGTCATATATTCGCAGGAAAAAAACCTGAGATATTCTCTGACGTTGTAAAGTCATAAATTTGCGGTAATAAAGTCCAAATTTTCGATTAAAGATGTAAATTTACGAGAAAAAACTCAGATATTCTCTGACGTTGTAAAGTCATAAATTTGCGATAATAAAGTCCAAATTTTCGAGATTGAAGACGTAAATTTACGAGAAAAAACTCGGATATTCTCTGACGTTGTAAAGTCATAACTTTGCGACAATAAAGTCCAAATTTTCAAGATTAAAGACGTAAATTTACGAGAAAAAACTCGGATATTCTCTGACGTTGTAGTCATAAATTTGCGATAATAGTCCAAATTTTCAAGATTAAAGACGTAAATTTACGAGAAAAAACTCAGATATTCTCTGACGTTGTAAAGTCATAAATTTGCGATAATAAAGTCCAAATTTTCGAGATTGAAGACGTAAATTTACGAGAAAAAACTCGGATATTCTCTGACGTTGTAAAGTCATAACTTTGCGACAATAAAGTCCAAATTTTCAAGATTAAAGACGTAAATTTACGAAAAAAAGCTGAGAGATTCTCTGACGCTGCAAAGTCATAATCTATATAATAAAGTCCAAATTTTCGAGATTGAAGACGAATTTACTGAAAACCCAGATATTCTCTGACGCTAGGTAAAGTCATAAATTTGCAATAATAAAGTCCAATTTTGAGATTGAAGATTTAAATTTATTTAGAAAAACTCAGATATCTCTTCGATCGCCAGTAAAATCAAGCAATTTCATAATAATAAAGTCCTTTTTCAAACTTTGAGATTAAAGACGAATTCCCCACGAGAAAAAACGCGGATATTTCCTTTCTGACGTTGTAAAGTCGATAAATTTAAGTACCAATGAAGTCCAAACTTTTGAGATTAAAGACGTAAATTTACGAGAAAAAACTTCTCTGAGAAAATGTTCTCTGATATTGTAAAGTCATAAATTTGTGAGAAAGAAAACACCAAAATCCTTTGAGATGTAAGTAGTAAATTTACGAGAAGAAAAAGTCGGATATTCTCTGAATTTAAAGCGGTAAATATACGAGAAACAACTCAGAAATTTGCGAGAAAATGTCAGATATTCTCTCTATATTCTCTCTGAGAAAGTCACAAAAAAGGAAATCACGGAACTACGACGCCAGTGTGAAACGTCGCCACCGGACGCTTCACACAGAGGCACGCGGTGGAACACGGCTGAATCAGGTAAGTTTGTGTCGAAATGAGACGTGTAGAGTCGGCAGGTTGTGTTTCATGTCGTGTGTTTTACGGTAGATCGCGTTTGCTCGGCGGAAGAAGTCAATTTGGACTTTACTGTCGCAAATTTATGACTTTACAATATCAGAGAATGTCCAAGTTTTTTCACGCAAATACGAGCCACTAATCTCAGAATTTCTGACTTTTTTCTCGTAATTTTAGCCCCCTCCCCAGCCCTGTTTTATTCATATACAATGGCCCTAATACGCCGTCGTACCGAAAATATTTAAACGTTTTAACTTTCAAAAACATTGAACCAACTTTAAGTAACATCATAAAACTTTGAAACTTCAACTTTTCGTATTCCAAACTAAGCGGCAGCAGGTTGTGGTGAAGAAAGTAAAGCCAACCAGAGACGTTACACGAAGCAGCGAGTCGAGGGCAAACGGCGCGGAGAAAAGAGACGGCCGTGGAGCCGCGGTGGAGCCACTCGTCATGACTTAATACCGGCGATGGTCAAAATGAAATGAGGCGGTTGGTTCGCCTTGTGGCCAGAAGGTTGCAGGTTCGAATCCAGGATCAAGTTCAGCCCTTAACGTGAACTCAGATCGATTGGTCAGCATTTTTTTTTTTACGTACATGTGAACGCGCCAAACGAACTCGGACCCCGACCCGAACTGAGACCACATCGGGAGGCGGACCACATCTCAGTCTGGTTGGCTTTGAAGTCTGCGGACGCGGTAACTCGCGCCGTACGAACACAAAGCGCCCCCGGTTCGCTTCGACAGTCTTGGTTTGAAGGGAAAACTACCCAGAATGCAAAGCGGTAACGCTCCGAGAGCTCCATCGGAATAAAGTATGAACCGAAAAAGGCCCCGTCTGAGCTGAAGTGGAGCAGAAAGAGAACCGAGTCCCCTTTTTCAAATGAACTCACAGTGTGAACGTGCAGAGCGGTGGGCCGCGAGGACTGGGATTGAGAAACGCTGGGACTAGGGGCTCGTTTACACGTAAGCGGCTATTTTTTTTATTCCCGCTAATTTCTTTTACGTTTGTCCACTAGAAGTCCGACGTTGGGGTCTTTTAGGGCCGATATAATTATGGATACCGATTATTGCTCGTTGACGGAGCCGATTCCCGACATTTGGAACCGATTAATGCCAAGAAAATAGCAAAATTTCCAATTTCACAAACACCAAGCCCCTCGTGGGCGGGACGTTAAATCCAGCCGAGAGCAAACGACACAGAGAGAAGAGACGGCAAGTGAATTTTTTTTAATGACTTAATATCGGTGACGGTCAAATTTTAACGCCGATACCGATAATCGGCAAAACGGCTAATATCGGCGCCTGATTAATCGCCCCGGCCGAAAATCGGCTGACCCTTAGTGTTCACAATGACAAATAACTCACGCGACACTAACTGACCGGTCACTCCGTAGGCCCTGTAAACCGGGGCTTGAGTACGGGGTGATCTTTGGCCGATTCCAGCCGCATGGGCACAAACGGTAACCGTACCCTGTTTACTCCTCTTCCATGTAAACTTCATCATTCACTCTCGGTGTCATCAAAGTGGTCGTGGTCAATAGGCGGGAGGGAGGGAGGGACGGACAGGGGGAGCTAGTGACTTTCCGAACGCGTGTTGTTACTGATTTTGGCTGCAGCGGAGCTATATTTACGAGCTGGCAACTCGCCGTCGTAACCCGAGGCGGGGCACCGAGAGTCCGAGGAACGTTATTCTTAGAAGCGAGCTGCGACACCCCAAAGTCTCGCTCGTCCTGAAGCGTGCACGATCATTTTGAATACTGTAAGCTTTATTTATACCATGTGCAAATCTTCCAGAGAGGACACGACGCCCCGAAGTGGACCTTTGACACAGTTTGGGGGCACAGGGCGGTCAAAGAGAGGGTATTCGAGAGGAACCGTGGGTTTTTCCTGAATTTTAATGCTCACAGAGGAGTGGCAAAACTTCTTCATTCTTGAGTGTGTGTCCTGTCGGCGCGTCAGAATAAAGCTGAAGCTCAGCTTCACGCTAATGAGGTGTGACGTGGTTCAAACGCAACCGAACGGAACGTAGGTGGACCTCGACTGACCCTCACTCCACGCGGAGCCCGCATTTCCGCACGCTTGTGGCAAAGTGGACGCTGAAAACAGGTCGACATCAACCTCCTAAACATACGGTTGGTTTCGTGACGTGACGTGACGTGATTGAGCGATCGGCGGTGTGGACGCACCGCATGACAGCACCCGGTGCACCACGACAAAGTGTGACCCCTGCATTTGATCCATCCGGGAAGGAGCAGTGGGCCACGTTTTTTTGGGTTGGCAGGACCCGGGGAGCAGTGCTTGGGGACGGTACCTTGCTGATGAGTACCTCAGTGGGTGGGGACCTTTACCGGTTAGGGACTTGGACCAGCAACTAGAGCTGCAGCTAGGGCTGTGCGATATGACCGAAAAATCATATTGCGGTACATTTTGAGACGGTATATATTGCGGTATGTAATTAGATGTATAAATTTCAGTATAACTGTTACTTTAAAGTAACAATTCTTTCCTTGTTTGTGTAAAACATTAGCTTATCGAGTTTTCTTCAGTTCTACAGCCGTGTAAAAATATATTATTTAAATGTCTTAACTTTTTTTAGACCAAAAAACGTCAGAAATTGCACACGGTGAAAGTGGCCCAATGTCCTTATCATTTAACTTTCATTCAAATGTAATATATAAATGTAAATATTTTACATTCGTGTTTTTACTCAGTTCTTAGCTTTATTTATTTACTTTCTCAAATTTCTTACTTTTATTTACAATGACTTGCACAGTCTCACGAGGGAGCCAGGTGTTCATTTCAGCACATTATACCTGTAGAACTCAGCATGTGGCAAATAAAGAATCCTTAATCATTTCTGCCATTAAATAAAAAGGACGTTTCTGGCCAAATCCGTCGATCGGACGTGGCGTGGCGAGCGGCAGACGGAGCGGTTCCCTTGTCGAAACATACGGGCCCAGGCCGGAAAAGTAATGGCGCATTCTTTGGCTTCTCTCATATTCAACAGCGTATATTTTGCAGATTATGTTTTTCTGCTCAGTATCCGAGACCCTAAATCCAAACCATGTCCAGATTATGGACGTTGCACCGGTCTTCTTAACGAGCCGCTCTTCCGTACACTCTCTCCATTTTCCGAAAACAAATGCCTCGCGGTGTGGTTTTCGCGCATTTGACGCGACTTGGTTACGTCTTTTTCGCGGGCGAGGAGCGGAAATTTCAGCGGTATGCCGGTATGATCAAAATCTCTATCGTTGGGCAAATTTATATCGCATACCTTTTATACCGTCCACTCCTAGCTGCAACTATCCATTCTTTCCGTAATCGAGTATTCTATCGTTTTTTTTTTTCCATCAATTAATCGAGTATTTTGAATCTAAAAAAATAAAAAAGACGACGATACCTTTGTTTTTAGGCTTATTCTAGTGTGTGAGTAGAAGTTACGGCATAAACGCCGTATGTTGTAGTGTTCAGGACGTCCTGCGTCATAGTTTGACGTGTAAATGCCGACACAGTTACGAAATCAGCACATTTCTGATGAACTGACTCGCGCCTGTAGGAATGTAGTGATTTTTAGCTTTCCGTAAAATAAAAGTGCTGAAACTGTAGATATAACTAGAGCTGTAACTATCGATTCTTTTTGTAATCGAGTATTCTATCGATTTTCTTATCGATTAATCGAGTAATCGGATAAATTAAAAAAAGACAATACATTTGTTTTTAGGCTTATTCTAGTGTGTGAGTAGAAGTTAGCAATACGTGCTTTATGGTGTTGAATTTTGGACGCCCTGCACTACTCATAGTTTGATGTGTAAATGCTGACATAGTTATAAAATCAGCACATTTCTGATGAAAGCTGACTCATTTTTTTATCTTTAGGTCAAATAAAAGAACTGAAAGAACAATGAAAGAACATCGTTTACTGCTGAGTTTTTATCTATTATTGTCTATTTATTATCTGTGGCGTAACATTCTAACACTTCTTTATCCGTTTGGTGTCCATCAGAAAACAGAATAACATTTTTTTGATAAATACATTTTCTATATTTCCTCTTTCCTATTGATTACACTATAACATTATAAAATTTAAGTAAAAAAAAAATCTGATCAAATGAAAATGAAGAAATACTGAAGTTTTTGGTCATTTTGAATCAATTTGGCCTAGAAAATGTGCTGCTTTTGGCTTTTCTGGGAGAGAACTACATTTCCCACAATCCCCTGCGCGCTCCTCGGGGACGCGTCACAATAAAGCGTTTAGCGTGCGTTACGGAATAAACTATGGAAAATCTCTGGGAAACTCGATAAACGGCTGTATTGTGAGTAGAACGCTGCTTGTTGTGGTTATTCAGCAGCTACATGTGCGTTTTGTCTGTAATGAAGGCTGCGTTTAAACCGAGCGTTGTAGCGAGTCATGACGCTGACGCGGGTGCTGGCGAACACAGGGCGCGTGTTTACATCGCAAAAATGTCATTTATGGGTTTTTACGTATTTACTTCTGTTTTAGTGCACAGAATATCTCACAAATGCCTTCATATACTGAGGGATCAGGTCTTGTCTTGATCGCGTCTCTAAAAACAATGTGCATCATTAATAAGCATCAAGCGGCGCATGCACTAGCGAGTGAAACGAATTAAACGAAGCTTCGATTCTGGAAAAATTGCCTCGACCATTTTTTGTAATCGAATGATTCGAGTTATTCGAATAATCGTTTCAGCTCTAGATATAACTACTAGAAATAGTAAGAACGTCGTCTGTTTTGTTGACGAGTTGCAGACTTTTTATTATGCATTCCATGGCTTAACAAGGGGCGGCACGGCAGCGCAGCGGTTAGCAGAAGGTCCTGGGTTCGAACCCCGGAGACGGCCGTAGGGTCTTTGTGTGTGGAGTTTGCATGCTCTCCCCGTGCTCGCGTGGGATTCCTCCGGGTGCTCTGATTTCCTCCCGCAGTCCAAAGGCGTGCGATATAGGTTAATTGGCGACTCTAAATTGGCCTCCGTAAGGTGCGAGTGCCCTGCGGTGTGTTGGCGCCCGCCCAGGGTTGTTCCCCGCCTGCGCCCACGAGTTCCCCCGCGACCCCAGTTGGGATAAAGCGTTTCAGACGATGACTGACTGGCTTAACATTTTATTGCGGAAACACGTCTTTATCCATTAGGTTTCCATCAGAATGTAGAATAATATTTTCGATAAATAAATGTTCTATATTTCTTCTTTCTTATTGATTACACTATAACGTTAGAAAATTGGGGGCAAAAAATCTGATCGAAGATGAAGATGAAGAAAGTTGTGGTCATTTTTATAAAATCAGCTGCTTTTAGGGCTTTCCGGAAGAGAACTACGTTTCCCATAATCGGGGCGTTTGCAGGTTCGAATCCAGGACCGGTAAAAGTTACCACTGAGGTGGTCATGCGCAAGGTACCGTCCCCAAGCACTGTTCCCCGGGCGCTGCCCATGTCAGCTGCCCACCGCTCTTTCACGGACGGGTCAAACGCAGAGGTCACGTTTGGTTGTGGTGCACTGTGTGCTGTGCTGCGTTCACAATGACAAATAATCACTCACTTTCACGTTCACTAATAATAGTGCAAAGTAAAGGAATGTTGTAATCGTTGATCAAAACCCGCAGTGTAAACCGTGCTATTTGCGACCTGTGGCACCTCTGTAACGGTCAGGGCGGGCGAGAAAGCGAGGGAAGTTTTAAAAAAAAGAAGAAAAAAAAAGTCTAAGAAAGCAGTCCGTTCACCTGAATTTGCGAGCGCACTTGGCTTCCCGTAGGTAGTCGCACTCCAGCGCCAACTCCCGTCGCATCACGTCGATCAGGTGCTCCGGGAAGAGGCCTGCTCGGGCGAAGGCAAGCAGAAAGAGGGGAGATGAGACGGAGGTCAGAGTTCGAAAAAGTGGACACAAGGAACGTCTACACAAGCTCACTTCTGAGTAAACTCAATAAATCGCTTGGAGAATTCGCTTCATTTATCCTGCTTTAACAGCCGCGGCTCGTCTCGGCTGGAACGGCGCGCATAAACGTTTTAGGCTATAAACTGGAGATTCCGTCTCCCCGCTTCTCGCGTCCAGCCATGGCCTCCAGATGTGACGCCGCCCCTCGGGACATCTGGCGCGCGGTCGGCCGCGTTACGACAGTTTCTCACGGCTCCTCGAAGGAGAGCGCCGCACTCTCGTCAGAAATTAGAGCCGTCGCTTACGTGCCCCCAGCTCGAAATGTGACCCGCAACTAACAATACCCACATGTTCCTGGACACAACTGGACTGGACTGGTTGGGGGTCTTTATTTCTAGCCTTATTTCGACACTCCCGGCACGCGAGGGCGTCGTCCGTGCGGACTAAACCCCGCGGTCACACGCTAGTGGAACTCCAGAAAGGTCCTGAGAGCTTTCACGGAGATGAAAACGGCGTCCGTCCATCCATCCATCCGTCCAGCACGGCTCGGCTGCCACCGCACCCCCAGGTGACCCGTCGTCTTCGTGGGGGAACGTCAGTACGCACGTCTGTAATGCTCCATCTATAGCTCTGGCATCGAACTCTCGAACAGGCTACGACCTTGAGCTCATAAACGCTTGCCAGTGTTGACACGACGACAGGCAACCGCTAACTTTAACAGAGGAGCGACGGGCGAAGGCAAACTGACACCCTTTCGCCAGCTGTCCACGGATTTACGGCTCGTCCCAAACGATTATTCTTTAAACGATTAATCTAGCGGTGCTTCTATTTTTCCAGATTATTTGACTAATCTAACAACTAATTTTTGGAAATATTTTACTAGAAAGAAAGAAAGAAAGAAAGAAAGGAAGGAAGGATGAAAGAAAGGAAGAAAGAAAGGAAGGAAGGAAGGAAGGAAGGATGAAAGAAAGAAAGAAAGAAAGAAAGAAAGGAAGGAAGGAAGGAAGGAAGAAAGAAAGGAAGGAAGGATGAAAGAAAGGAAAGAAAAAAGAAAGAAAGGAAGGAAGAAAGGATGAAAGAAAGAAAGGAAGAAAGAAAAGAAAAAAGAAAGGAAGGAAGAAAG
>JAVGVS010002433.1:0-11593 GCA_032718565.1 Distichodus sexfasciatus
TCATTTGGTCTGGTTGTGGACTGTGGTTCCTCATCTGACCACTAGTGGCCGCATTGTCTTGCCATTTCCTGTCTCAGCAAGCCCACGGGCCTCGGTGGTTTTGGGTGTCGTTTTATGCTTTTTTACTTATTATTTTTTCACGCATTAATTCTGAATACTGTAAAATAATAATAACTTATGCTGTGCTGAGAACTTTACACTTCCTAGATTTTAGTTTACACTTTTAGCTTGCTATTTTTTTAAAGTAAGTGACTATTTTGGCACCACTAGATGGCACTTTTGACTTTAAGAAAAAGGCTCAAGATGTTGAATTTTGACCAAATGAGTTATTTTCTTAAAGTCACAAGTACGGTGACCGAGAAAGCCCAAAGCAATTCCAAGTTAAAAACGCGCTGCAAAACCACAAAGCGTTTCATTCAAGTTCACAGCACCATCTACAACCACGCCAAATTCATCTCCTAATATGAACATTGCAACAGGTAAAACACATACATAAGATTCCACATAATCTACAATCTACACCGCATTTACACCGATAACTTCCTGTAGGTTTAACTTCACCAGTTTCACCCGCATCAACACATCCACCTTCACAAACCATGAGAACAACCACATCCTAAGAACATATAACCACATCAACGTTCTCTCCTCCAACAATGATACACTTCATACTGTACATTCTACACAACATACAGAGGCATGTTCAGTGTGATCAGACTGTCCTTGGTGATCAGACTCTTGACTCTTGTTTCTTTGTTGCTGTTGCCAGGTACTACTGTGGTCGCTGTGTGTGTGCCTCTGCTGCTGATAGTGGTTGGGATATTGATAGTGGCTTTTGGAAAGAAGTCGCAAGGTAACACTCCCCTTCCCACACACACATACACACACAAAATACTGAAACATTAGTTAGTCTTAATATGATGGACTCTTGTTTTTTATTAACACTAACCTTAACCCTTTATGACGTAATAACATTAACAGTCAGGTCCTTTTTCTCTCTTATCCAGCTTCAGGCCAAACTTACACAGTCTACTATACAATCACCCCTGATCCTTGCCAAACAGTATATGCCACTGTCCCCTTACCCACAACCCACTGTGGTTCTTCACAAGTTTGTACTACTGCTTACTATCTCCTGATCAAGACACCCACTCAAAGTCTCAGTTAGCCACAAGTTGCTCTGATCCCTCAGTCAGTGTTGTTCAGAAATCGATCACGGAATCTGATCCGAATTATGCAACTGTGAACTTCCACAAAAAATGTAGCGACACCTAATGATGTGTTAGCAAGAAAACCGTCACGAAGCAGCACGATTCATGTGACTATGCTACTGTAAAGACTGGATGTGGATGAGGTTAGAGCTGTGTGTTAATACCTTGTTTTGTATGGTTTATATTTCTACAGTTTACTCCAATACTGCAAATGAAAGCTTAATTTGCGTGTAGTTGTACGTAACCGGGTTAAAATAATTTCATAATTTTGTTTGGGGTTTTTATGTCATATCGCGGAGGAAAAAATACATTGAAGAGGCTTGGTTTCTATCATTTAATACTGCACGTAAATAAGTATAAATAGTGTAAATGTTTGTCTTATTATGCTAAAAAATGTGTGCGGTTTAGTTAAGAGCTTGATTTTGAAGCGTCAGCTGTCCTTGATCGCTACTCTGCCTGGTTACTCAGCAGGTCAGTGAATTGTGATTGGTCGAGACGGCGCGGTCGAGTTTGGAGATGAGAGAGAGGGAGGACAGAGACGCGGCGGCAATGTCGGGGGGAAGACGACAAGTTTTCTGTGTCAGTCTTTTTGCGCTTTGCTGGATTTACTGTTACTGTTTGGCGGAATGTTGACTAAATATTCCGAACCGGGACACAAACTACAGGGAGAACTTTTCCACGTTCGGCCGACGCACATACGGAAGAGAAGAAGCGACTTCGCTGACTGTGAGGGACACGGGGTCGACGGCGGTCGGGTGACCACGACGTTTGGTGGAATTAATGCGTCCCGCTGTGTTCCTCTGTGTGTTCTCCTGAACGAAGAGGCCAGTTTGAGTTTATTGGACCACAACGTACACGAGCAACGAAACATGTCTGCAGCACTGGGTTAAGGGTTTGTTGCCGGTGTTGGTGTTATAGTGTTGGCCCACACATTCATATAGTAGGAGCTAGCGCGGATGCTAGCGAGTAGGCTAACTGTTGTAGGGGGGAGCGGGTCTGGTCGTAACACGGGGGAGTTGTAACACCACCACTTCCAGCGTTCAGGGATAAGATACGAGTCATGGTTCAGTCTCTCAGACCTCCTTTACGATCACACATGGACATTTTCAAGTCGTTGGTGCAATTTCTCCCGGAGCAAGGAGAAAAATTCAAAGTCTGAGCTAAGAAAGTAAGTTTAAAAAAAAAACAAAACATTTTTTTCTAGTGTTTTTATTGCTGTAGATAACGTTGTATGAGTTATATCAGGTGAAACTACAGTTTGTCTAGTAAAGAATGGTGTAGCTCTCCCTTGCTAATGTCAAAGCACCATGCTAATACAGCTAGCTAAGCAATGGATGACAGTGGTGGGGTAGGTTGTAACAAGTAGAGAACAAAGCCATGTTGGTGAATCTGTTTTCAAACCTACCCTGTTTATGCAATAAATCAGCATATCACATGGAGTTCCATTGTTTTTCTGCATTGTGTCTACCTGTTACAACCTACCCCAATAGTGGCAAATGTACATTCTGTATTTGTCATAATCTCACAAATTCTGTGATATAGTTGAGGAGATTTAAATGCCACTTGTAGTAGACAAATGTGGGTACTTTGCCTAAATGTTCCAGAACTGTAGCTTTTAAAAAAAATGGTAGTTTTAGGTGCTGAAGGAAAATGTGTTACGACCATACCCGTCTCCCCCTATATATCTTTGTATGTACGCGGGCTGTTATTATTATTTGCGAGCAGATTAAGTGTGGACTGATAAAACCAGACTATTATACTTTTATTATATAGCAATTGACTAATATATAGCAATTGTATCGAAGAGTTTGATACAGCCATTTACAGCAATTGTTTATTTAAGCTTGTAGATGCTGTGTTTAATTTCATTTAAATAATAAGACCACTTGCATTTGAAATTTGGTGTGTTTGCTTGTTTCGTGCGATTGATTCATTATTTGGTTTAACTCAGAATCTGCACTTTATTGATATTATTTAAAAGGACCCAAAAGCCGTTCCCTCTTACCCCAGAAGAAGGGTTCGGGGCGCTACATGTACATGAGATTTGTTTACTGTAAATTAAGGATGGAAGGTAACTTTTTTTCCATAATCATATCAGGTGAGAGCAACAACGTAATGTAATTCTAATGTCGAACAACCTACATTGTTTTCATCACTTGTTTTTTAAGGCACAGCTTTATTTGACTGCATTAAAATTCAAGATTTTAAAGAATCCTAAGAAATGTCTGGTCATTTTTTTTACCTCACAATTATTACATATTCAAACACATATACACTTTAAAAAATGTGTATATGTATATATATATATGATGTTGCTGTCCAAATGATGCTTCCATGTATCATTTGCTGTATTTTTTGCCCCACTAGATGACGCTCATGACCATTGTTTGTTGTTTTTTTTTTTTTTTTACATTTACACCTTTTAGCAAAGCTAAATAGTGATATGTGATATTACAAGATTTGGTATTGATCCGATACCAAGTAAATACAGGGCCAGTATCGCCGATACAAATATTGTTACTTTTTAATAATGAAGTTGGATGCATCATCAAATTGCTAAATCTGAATCTGAAACTTTCATTACTTTTAAGTGTTTTTGTGATTATTTATATTAATTAATGAATTAAAATACAGGACAGAATTTAGATAAAGTTCATATGTAAATAAATATTTTAGCCTGAAACAACACAAAATGTATTTTTCCTAAATAAAGTGCACAAAATACTGATTACAAACACTACAACATCGCAGTTGATTCATCTTCATCTTGAAAATAAAGCCACATGACACTCCTCTTTCTCTCTGCCATAATTTCCTATGCTCCTGTGTGTGTGTGTGTGAGAGAGAGTCTGCTTGCTCGCCTGGCTCTGCTGAGTCACGTGATGATACAACGTCAAAACACAAGTGGGGGGAGGAGGAGAAGGGCCAAAGCTTGCTCAGCGCTGTGACAGCCTGGGGCGGGACTTTAGAGCAGCGGTGCTTACACAGACAGCTGCAGTGCATACAGGAAACTAAAACTAAAGCATTGATCTCACTACACTGCTATTGATCAATATCAATACCTCTGTTATCATCGATATTATTGATACTTGGATAGATCCACTCACCTCTAACATACAACAGTTCTTTGTTGTCCACAATTGCTGTGTCCAGTCTGTAAAGCTAGTATTAAATCAATGAATTTTCAGTTTTGAATCTCCTCCTTCACACAGTCTGTACTGATTGGAAGGCACATATTGGTACTGAGCTCTTGGGAGGAATTAAACATGACATTCTCTTCCAGAATAACAATATTTTATAGGTCTCACATTCCCTAAAACGGTACTGCAATGGCACAATTATAGCGTGCATTGGTTTTCCACTGTGTAAGGCTTAGCCCGATAAATATGTTGACGCGTTTGCAGCATCACGGGAAACTGAAATGAACTTTTCTCCTGTGTTTTTCTACCGGAGCCACTTTTCGTTATTGTGATCTTTTGTGGGGAAATTGGCATTGTTTCAAGCATACGATGAATGCTCAACCTGGCTAACTTGTTATTAATGTTCTTGTATGCCAGTGATGAAGCTACTGATGCAAAAATGTACTCCACTGCAGGTGAACCCGCTTCTCTAACCATCTACAACGCCGCAACTCTGCCTAGGATTGCCACAAAGGTCTGACAAAAAACCTGGACATGTCACCAACTTGACCAATCACTTTGCCTACAAGCGGAAACGCATCTGAGCTATAACCTTCAGGAGAGTGATTTTCCTCCTGGGACAGACCATGAAAAAGAAGGACAATAACCGGGACAGGTGCCAGCCCTACCTCCGCCAGAGTCACTGTCAACACACCACAGTGCACCACAATTTAACGTGACCTCTGCATTTGACCCATCCGTGAAGGAGCAGAGGGCAGCTGACGGGCAGCGCCCAGGGAACAGTGTTTGGGGATGGTACCTTGCTCACAAGTACCTCAGTGGTACCTTTAATGGTCTGGGATTTGAACTGTACACAATATTCCGTTATATGTTGCTGACATATGGCAAAATGTTTTATAATAAAATCTGGTATTAATAGTATAATAATATAATCTGCTCCTGCAGCACCACAATCTTCATCACACATATTTTAGGCCTCAGTAGCTAAAGACTATCTCTCACATCTCTCTTAGAGAAGAAAAGGGAAGTGGGTGTAGTTAATGTGTCTCTTTAAGCAGCTAGACCACAAACAGACTAACAGTTGAAGATACAGCACAGACACAACACCATGCACTGTAAATGACTGAAACTACAATATCTATTAGTTAAGGTGCTCTAGTTAAACCCAGATTAACCATGATCTTACTCCTCTACCTCCTCTACCTGATTACAGGTAAGTAAAGATGCATCACGATAATTCTCACTGTAAGCAGCGTTAACTGGAAGCTTCTCTTAGACATTTGGTTTTTTGTGTTATAGGTGGTGAAGCTTCCACGACGGTGACGGCACATTCAGGCGGAGGAGTCTTGATTATGTGCAAATATGAGAAAAAATATGTAACAAACGCAAAGTATTTTTGTAGGGTAGGCTCAGGATGTAATGACCAAATTAAAACACAAAATAAAAGTACATGGATAAATAACAGCAGATTTTCACTGTATGACAACACTGGTGCATCAGAGTTCTATGTGATGATCAGAGAACTAACTGAACAGGATTCTGGAATATACTATTGTGCCGTGGATAAAAGCAATTGGCCCGACGTCTACCCACAAGTACAGCTGGAAGTTAAGGAAGGTGAGTATTTTACACCATGACTTCCGATTGTCATACTAAACTTACAGTATATTTTAGAATCTGTTCAGTTTTCATAGTATGTAAATGCAGCGTTGTATTAAAGAATTAGCTTAGGTTATCTGATCGTTTTTGCAGGGGTTATTTACATGTGTCAGTGGGTGTGAATGTGTCAGTGAGTGACTGAGAACAAGAAAGAATGAGAAAACGTACAGACTTTTGTAAATATAAAACAATCATTTATTTGCTACTTATCACTTTTGATTAAATGTAACAAAAAAAGAGAGAAGTCACGAAAAGATGAATAATTGATATGAGAGAGGCTTGGCTGTAACAGCATCTGTTGTTCCCAGTTGTAATTCTGAGTGTTGAGTGAAACTAACTCATGTAAAGACGATAAAATAAGCTAAAATAGAGGTGCTATGTTAAAAGCTTTCTCTGATTGGATGATGAACGGTCAACTGGAATGCAGGAACGAGCAAACACCAAAGCAAAACAAGGGAAAAGGGAAGACACATAACTGAGAGACAGAAAACTGCAGTTAACATTGTGTTTTCAGCAGGCAGAATGACATCTAGAAAAGTGACTGCACATGCAGGGGAAGCAGTTCTCATCAAGTGCATGTATGTGGACGGATATGAAAGCAAAGTAAAATATTTTTGCAAGACTGGAGAAAGTCAACACTGTGTTAATGTGATAAATACAGCTGCAGGTCATGAAGGGACTCACACTAGCAGATTCTCAGCTCATGATAACACAGCTGGTGGATTCTACAGTGTGCTTATCAGAAATGTGACTGTGAAGGACACAGGAACATACCAGTGTGGTGTCACTGTGACTAAAAAAATACAGACTTACACTGTAGTGGAGCTAAATGTGGAAAACGGTGAAAAATTACAGATTCTACCTTTCAGCCTTAAAATGATATTATATCAGATACTGACTTAAATAAAACCAGTTACAACACTGAGTTACATAGCTTGTGTGATTCCCTTTTGTTAGCATTACCAAAGTGTGATGTAATTACGGCATTTGTTATACTGTCGTTGTTAGTATTATTTAACATTGCTAAGATTTGTTTTTTCATTTGATTGTGTCTGATCAACAGATAAATGCTGTGAGAGGTCCATCAGTAAGACCGGCTATTTAGGAGGAGATCTGAACATCAGCTGTAATTATCCATCAACCTACACAGATTACCCCAAGTTCCTCTGCAGGAGAGTTGGAAATGATGGTTGTAATTACAAGACTGCTGTTAAGGAAAGTCAGCAATGGGTAAAGGTTGGGACAATGTCACTGTATGATGACAGAGCGAAGAATGTCTTCAGTGTGACAGTCAATCTGACTATGCAGGACGCTGGTGGATACTGGTGTGGAGCTGAAATAAACTGGCACTCTGGTCATGGATACAAGGTCTACGTCACACAGATCCACCTGAGAGTTACTGGTGAGTATTTCTGCTACACGATTAACATTTAGAGACCTGCACATTATGGGTTCAGAATAGTTTTGTGTACAAAATTTCAAAATTGCCTTTCAAAACCCTAGTCTAGACCAGAATTATTATGTCATTTTTTGTCACATCATCACAGTTTAAGAGTTTTCTAGTCTCTAAATGATGCAGATGTGTTATGGTTCAGTATTTTCCATAAGCCATGTGACTTGTCAGAAACATTTTTAGTGTTGAATGAGGAACTGAGAAGAATCTAAATAACTACATGTTAATTTGCATGTGTTGCTGGACAATATACTAACAGTTCACCTCTTTAAGGAGTAGCATCTCTGATCAAATTCTTGAATTATGATGGCTCATTGGAGGTGGTGTGGGGCTTTTTGTCTCGCAACACTCCCGTTGGCTCCCATAGTCGATAAAGAGAGGTTTCCTCTTCAAGTGTTTGTGCAGCACTGTGATGTGTTCAGACTAATGTGCTAACAATTACAAGAAGTCGAACCACTTTTCTCAGTTTTTCTCAGTTAACTGAAGTGGTGACCTCAGCACACGCTTAGACTAATGACATAAACAAAGTTCATTCTTTGATGATTAAACATGAGCTTCCCTGCCAACATTTATATTTCCTTTAACAGAGCAGCAGTCAACAAAGACATCAACATCCTCCTCCTCCTCCTCCTCCTCCTCCTCCTCCTCATCATCAGCATCCTCAATAACAACAGCTCAAAAGAGCTCAAGGGCAACATTGTCACCATCTACAGCTGTGCCAAAATCATCTCCTAAGATGAACATTGCAACAGGTAACACACATACACATGAAATTAATCTATAATCTACAATCTACACTGCATTCACATTGATAACTCCCTGTAGGTTTAACTTCACCACTTTCACCCGCATCAACACGTTCACCTTCACAAACCATGAGAACAACCACATCTTCAGAACAAACCACATCAACTTTCTCTCCTGCAACAGGTGATGATACACATCATACTGTACATTCAATACAACATAAAGAGGCATGTTCAGTGTGATCAGACTGTCCTTGGTGATCAGACTCTTGACTCTTGTTTCTTTGTTGCTGTTGCCAGGTACTACCGTGGTTGCTGTGTGTGTGCCTCTGCTGCTGGTAGTGGTTGGAATATTGATAGTGGCTTTAAGAAAGAAGAAGTTGCAAGGTAACACCCCCCCCCACACACACATATACACACACACATATACACACACACATATACACACACACACAAAATACTGAAACAAGATGTTATTATTAATTCTTGATTTTTATTGTTTTATGACATAATGATATTAACGGTCAGGTCTTTTTTCTCTCTTTTCCAGCCTCAGTCCCAACTCAGGCCATCACAGACTCTTCAAACAATCACACAGTGAGTCGGGAACCTCAGCTTTTTGTAAAAACAATGCTATTAGGCTGTTAGGCTGATTATTTTGTCATTGTGAACACCCCAAAGTGCAGCACAGTACACGGTGCACCACAAAGAAATGTGACTTCTGCATCTCAACCATCTACAAGCAGTAGGCAGCTTTTTTGCTTGGTGGTGGTACCTTGCTCATGAGTACTTCAGTGGTACCTTTACGGTCCATGACTTAAACCGGTCAACTCCACAACCGTTATGCTCTATATTTTTTAATTCTACATCATAAACATTTAAGAGGGGAATTTAGAGGCCGTTGTTGACTCAATATGAAACTCCTCACTGCAGCTGAAGTGTGAACTGTGAAATCAACACTAGCTACAACCACGGAGGGCTGTGTACGTCAATGTGCATTACTTTAAATAATCATTATATCTCAGACATGCATTCATTACCTGCCTCTGTTGTGCATCTTAGATAAATAACAATAATAATAATACATTTTATTTATAGCGCCCTTTTCATTACAGGATCTCAAAGGGCTACAGGTTAAAAAGAAAAGGAAACAAAACAAGCAGTTTTATTAAAAATAAAAAGATTTAAATAAACATCTAAGAGGCGGAACAAAAGGTTTTATTTAAAAGGATTGTCTTAAGACATTTTTTAAAACAGTCGTGGGTTGTGGTGCCCTCAGGATGTCAGGGGCCCAGGGCGTTCTACAGGCGTGGGGCGGCAACACAGAATGCCCTAGCTCTCATAGTCCTCAGATTGGTTCTGGATATGTGGAGGAGGTTTGAGTGTGTAGAGCGGAGGGAGGGTGTTGTGCGTTTTGGGTTGAGTTGAGTTCTTTGGGGGAGGGGGGGCATGTCCATGGATGCATTGGTGTGTGAGGAGGGAAACCTTATATTCAATCCTGGTGGAGACGGGAAGCCAGTGAAGTGAGTGGAGGATGGGCTCATGTTTGCCCACTCTCCTCAGGCTCTTAGCTGCGGAGTTTTGGATGTATTGGAGCCTCTGCAGACTCTTGCTAGGGATCCCGAAGAGAAGTGCGTTACAGTAGTCCAGTCTGGAGGAGATAAAGGTGTGGCCCAGCTTTTCGGCATCTGATAGGGAGAAAATGGGGTGGAGTTTGGATCTCAGATTATATATTGTTGGACCAGATATCACCCATCTCAGCGTCTTTGCATTGGCTGCGTGTGCATTACATTTTTAAATCTTTACATGGCCTTGGAACCTGCTTTCGTCAGTGATCTTTTCACGCAGCACACTCCCGCAAAATCACTGAGGTCTGTTGAGTAAATGCTTTTTGTCGTTCGGAGGTTAAAACAGCAAAGACCGGGCGTTTGTGTTAGTTGACTGTGGAATTAACACTGCCACCTCACAGTGAGAAGGTCCTGGGTTTGAGCCCCGAGTCAACCGTAGGGTCTTTCTGTGTGGAGTTTGCATGCTCTCGCCGTGTTTGCGTGGGTTTTCTCCGGGTGCTCCGGTTTCCTCCCACAGTCCAAAACCATGCCATGTGGGTTAATTGGTGACTCTAAATTGGCCCCGTAGGCTGTGAACGTGAGTGTGATTGTGTGCCCTGCGGTGTGTTGGCGCATGCCCAGGGTGCCCGATGGGCTCCAGCTGCAGCGACCCCAGTGTGGATTAAGCTGTTTGGATAATGAATGAATGAATGAATGAATGATATTCTTCAAGTTGTACTGCACTTTGGTTAACTATTGTTGTTTTTGAATAAATAAATTTGACTTGACTTATCTCTCTGCTCTCAGGTGTCCCCTGCTGACATTTATTATGACGAGATTAAAGACGTCAGCCTCCATTTGAACACTTCCACAGTCTACTGTACTGTCCAGAGACCCACAATCTCCTCTGATCCTTGCCAAAGTGTAAATGACACTGCCCACTTACCCACAAACCACTGTGTTTACGCTACTGTTGAACAATCAGAAGTATCTCCTGATCAGGACATTTACTCAGAAGCTCAGTTACCCACAAGTTGCTCTGATCCCTCAGTAGTTATTCAGGAATCTGACCTGAATTATACAAATGTGAACTTTCACAAAAACGTGGCAAAAAATGTTGGCAAGGAAACCGCCACAAAGGAGGACAATTCATGTGACTATGATACTGTGAAGACTGTCACTGGATCAGATTAGTGGATAAATCTGTCAGCAGGTAGCTCTGTGTGCTTATATCCTGTTTTGTATGACCTATGTTGCTACCGCTAACACTAGTGATGCAAATGAAAGCCTAGTTTATACGCAGTTGTGGCCATTGACATTTTCTAATGTATTTATGATACATTTACGATGCATTTTAAAAGTACAGCATTATTTTACCTCTTTACATTTTAAGGTATCCTGAGATTTTTTTTAAAATATCACTTTTCTCAATTATATTATATTCAATCACATATACAGTTACATACAGTACTTATGTCCAAATGAGGCTTCATTTTTGTGGCACTAGATGATATTCTTGACTTTTTTTTTTTTAACTTAAATTTACACCTTTTAGCAAACGCTCTTATCTAGTGGTGTGCAGATGAAGTTTCATCAACCATCTCAAGCATTCATGAACCCATTTAGATGGCAGGACGATGGCACAAGTTGTCCAAATGCAACAGCCTTTTCCAAGCCAAGAGTGCCATCTAGCGGTGCCAAGGCTTACAGTGAACACTTCATGAAGCTTCATCAGCTCATCAATACTCTTATCCAGCACTGCTTTGTAATCCACAACTGTTCTTCAAATTAAAGCTAGAATTGAATCAACAAATTATTATTATTATTATTATTATTA
>JAVGVS010002434.1:0-11593 GCA_032718565.1 Distichodus sexfasciatus
GGTACCTTTGCGGTACTCATGAGCAAGCTACCGTCCCCAAGCACTGCTTCCTGGGCGCTTCCCGGGCCTATATTTGCTGCCCACTGCCCCTACGCGGATGAGTCAAGTCCAGAGATCTCAATTCATTGTGGCGCACTGTGCACCGTGATGAGCAGAGCTTGATGCGTTGAAAGGATGAGAAGTGAAGCTTGATCAGTGCAAAGAAAGAGGTAAAAGCAGAGCTAATGAATTATGCAAAATTTGCAGCTAAGCGGCGGTGCTGTAGTGATAACGAGTAGTAAATTTACGGTTCTGCTAGACAAGATTTCTCACCCCCTTCTCTCCCGTGTGCACCATCTTGAAATCGCCCTACGCCCTGTGTGTTCTGACATGAATCACTACGTCCCCAAGGAGTCTGGGAAAGAAACTAGAGCTGTTTTCATATCCATTCTCTTGTTGTCGCTGGCTTTTCAAAAATGTCTCCGACAAGTATTTTTGTTTGACAGCCTCTCGGTCCCCAAAGACACTGCCGTTCCCGTTCTGATTTGCTCTTAAATTCCATTAGCGTTTCTGGCTTGCTTCTGTGTCTACCATGGACAGGGTTTTTTGAGTCTCTGCGTGGAAATTGCCCGCTAATACTTGATGCATTCCAACATCAACCAAAGAATTATTGGCACAGCCAGGTGAAAGGATGGTGAGTAGGAGTTCAGCGTGACGGCTGCTCCCCGGAGACGCTGACGTTATTGCATCTTTGGCAGCTTAATAAACTGTAAGGATCTTATTTTCTAAATGAAGAATTGCTGTCTGGTTGTTTTCATACTGTGCTTCAGCTTGACTAGTGCTGTAACCTTAAACCCGCTTCATCATGGTACTGTAGCTGAGTCTGAGTCCCTAAGCTCCTCTGAGCATCGTCCATCTTTGTTTCCAACGGCAGAGATTGATTTGTTTCGTTCATAACTTCACTAATAACGTGAGAAGCTTCATGAGGAATGATCAGATGAAAACTTGCTGCATTATTTATTTACGCTTGTGAAAATATTACAGTTTCCAGAGTCGTACTGTATATCGCTGTATATTTGTCCAAAGTGGATTTCGCAGACCTTCACCTCCTATGGAGTTTTTCCTGTCTATATATTTGGAGTGATGAGAGGAAGACGGGGAAATCAAGCATCTGGAGTGATGTGGTTTTTAAATCAGATGCCATCTGCGTGTTTAGACCCAGCCTAACACAATTAGAGCTGCTTTGCTTTCTGTTCTTCCAGAGAGCGTTTAAGAGGTGTTTACGTGAAATGAATGCACAAACAGGGAGCCGCATAACCCCTGCCAGTTCTTCCTAACATGCATTTTGAACTTTGACCAGATGACTTTTCTCAAACCCTTCATGGTTCTGCTAATTGACTAAACAGCAGTGACCTCATGGCCGAGGAAGTCCATCACATGGCCTAATGACACAGCCTTATTCACTCATTCTTCCCCTGCTGGGCGGTGAAACTGCAGGGTCACTTTCATTTTTTCTGGAGGTTTAACACATGTCCAGTTCTTCCAGTTAAACTATATACAGCATGCCTGGCTTGTCCCGTTTTATGTTTTTGAGATGTATGCAATGTATAGAGATACAACTGAGCCGGATTAACACTCACCATTAAAATGTTTGTATGCAAAAATACATGTAAAGGGGTCTTGGTCTCTAAAACACTCTGCACACATTTATGTGGAACACCAAAGATGCCACAATTTTTTATATTTTTACGCAATTGATCGTAAAATGGCCATTTTTTAAAATGCTGTTTTTAGTATAAAATGCGATGTTTTTCATGGCGCTCTAGTAAGGTGCCTTTAAGGAGAGTTGTGGCACCTTTGGCGTTCCACAGATTTGAACGTGGGGACAGGCATATCCGAGTGCACGCTGAGTGTTTTGAGTGCGTGTGTAGGCACAGTTGAGCACTCATAGACGCAAGATTTTGCTCAAGTTCAAATTTTGCGTGCTCAGAATTGCGCAACTACTGCAAACTGTCATCCAAACGATGAAAAAAAATATTGCCGTAAACAGTGTATTTTGCAACAACACGAAATAAACGGCAGCGTATAATAAGATTCGGCAGCTAATCGGCCGGCATATTAGGCATTTTGCCTAATATGTCAGTATCAGTGTTTAATTTCAACCATCACTGAAGATTTACTAATTACAAGGTGTGCTACTGTGGCTCCACTTCCTCCACTCTCCACAGAGCAAAATGTGTGACTGAGGGACAGGACGGGACAACTGAAAGCTGAAGATCAAAACCTCCAAGATGCCCAGAAACCTTGCTGGGATTTTTTGCTTTTTGCATTAAGTAGGGATGCACCAATACCATTTTTTTGAGACAGAGTACAAGCACCAATATTTATTTTTGGGTACTCACCGTTACCGAGTACAGATACCTGTGTAGGTCTGTTATTAATAACAATGACAATAATAGTAGGATTCTTTTAGAAGTTTTATTTTTTTTACTAATATCAAGTAGTCTAAACTCAAAAAAACTCTTTCAAAAACCAAAAAACAAATTAAATAGCTTTATGTCATTTTTAAAAATAAATGATACGATTTTTTCTCCATTTATTTGTCCTATATGTGTCAAAACATAAAAAACGCAACAACAATTAAATTAAATATTAAATATTAAAGTATTAAAATTTTAGTCTGCTTTGCTGCTACTTTGGGGCAGTTGGTGGCGTGACGGTAGGGTGTTCGTCCCGTGATCAGAAGGTCGCAGGTTCGAATCCAGGACCAGTAAAGTTATCACCGAGGTACTCGTGAGCAAGGTACCGTCCCCAAGCACTGCTCCCTGGGCGCTGCCCTTGTTGTTAGCTGCCCACTGCTCCTTCACGGATGGGTCAAATGCAGAGGTCACATTTCGTTGTGGTGCACTATGTGCTGTGCTGTGGTGCGTGCACAATGACAAATAATCACTCACTTTCGGAAGGAAGCAAGGTTTCTTCTGGAAAATAGAGTAAAAATCGGATTATTATCATTTATTTTAAAGTACCTCCAGACAGCTGACATTTTTATCTCTGCGCAGTTTATTTGGCAAGTGTTGTGGCATTTACACTGCCTCTGCGTGGCGATGAACATAACTACATCATATCTTCTACATGTGGTATCGGTAGTAGGTATCAGGGGAATTTTGTTCCGAGTACGAGTAACTGCACGGGGGGTGGTATCGGAACTCATACCGGTATCAGTGTCGGTGCATCCCTAGCATCAAGTATTACTAGATAACTTGGATGTAGTTAGCTGTTTTTCCTTGTAGCTTGTAGCTAAACATTAAGGCCTCGTTCACACGGACGTCTGAACCAGGCGTTTTTCTGGCGTTGGTGGCGGCAGGTGAGCGCCGACTGAACGCCGACCGTTTTTCTGCTCATCGGAGCAAACCACAGCGTCCACGCGGGCGTTCAGCGCCGGCGTTTGGCCGGCTGTGTGTTCAGGTGGCGTCAGATAAACGCTGCATGCAACGTCTTCTTGGCGTCAAAATCCCGACGAACGCGAGGAAAAGGACGCTATTGCAAACGGCAGTGAAACGCCATTCGAACGCAGGTACAAAACACAGCAAAAACGCAGAGGGTGTTCAGAGGGCGTTCATTTCGAACGTCCGTGTGGGCGAGGCCTAAAACAACAGTCTTAACTTTTCTTTTCAGGAGTTCACATTATGGTAGTAGTCTCAAGTAATCTCTCTGTCCTATACGATGCTGACCCTTGAACTTCTTCCACCTGTCCTCATGTACGTGTGTTGGGTCTTGTCCCCATTATCAGCCCTGTAATTAAGGAACCTACTGCGCTCATCTGATCTCTGGTTACAACGAACAGAGCAATTGAGGGAAAAGGAAAAGAGATTAGGCAACAGAGTTCCATCCTCTTTTATTCCATAATTGCTACCTCAAGGCTTTCTTTTTTAAACTTGCCGTCCACGTGAATGAAACACAAGCCGGTAAAAAGAGGGGCAAATTGGGCATTAAATGGGAAACAAATGCCGCCAGACACCAGACCTGAAGTCTGGCTTAGCACTAGATGAATGGTCCTTGGGAATTGCAGATTGGCATTCAAGCAGCGGGTTCCTGTCGAAGTCTTTGGAGCAATTGGCAAGCAATTTGAGGAGAGGGCAGGATATGAGACCTTGGCGAGAGTTGCTCTCTGTAGTAATGTAAATCTGATTGTCGCCGCGATTGGCAGACCGTTTAGTGTAAATGCACGTCTGTTGCTGCACATATGTGTGTCATGTTATGGTCGTTACTATGGACGGTGCCTTATTCCTCCCCCTCCTGAGAGGTGTTGGAGGCGCATTTAGCTTTGGCTCATGTTTTTGCCGTCTTGTCGGAGCGCTCGCGCTCGTGCTCGTGCTCGTGCGGCTAACGGATAACGGATAACATCTCCTTCCCCCGGTCCTGTGATCACCGTCTCATTACTATCTTACTGTGGTGTCTGAGCCGGCACTAGGCCTCTTTGTGTCCTGTCTGGACTTTGGCCAAGTAAACCGTTAGAAAGCATTAGCTGGCAAATCAAGAAAGGGAACCAGCTGAAGTTTGCCAACCCTGAAGAGGATCAGGCTCAGTTTTTCAGGGTTGATGTCTGAGAGGAAGGCTAGTTGGGTAGCACTTGCCAGTAGAATATATTTTTTTAATTTTATGACTGATTCTCAGTTAGCTAGTTGTCATCTAGATCATGAAAAAGCTAGTTGTGATTTCTTATTTAGGCCTTGCTGGAATTTAAAGCTTGTCCTCTTATTTTTACTCTACCCCCAAAAGGACTCCATGAAACGGTTCTGCTGAGATGTTTAGGTGGTTCTGTTTTCTAAGAAGCCTCCTTAGCTGAACTGATACTTCATGTTTTTAGCCTCTATCTTTGTCCTTAGAATCTTTGGGATTGTGGTGGCCTTGTGGTAGGATAGTTGCCTTTGAACCAAGAGGTTGTGGGTTCGAATCCGACTCCTGGCGTTATCAACACTGGGTCCCTGAGCAAGACCCTTAACCCTAAGTTGCTGTCAGGAAAACTGTTCCTGAAATTAGGAAATGTAAGTCGCTCTGGATAAGAACGTCTGCTAAATGCTGTCAATGCAATGTCAATGTAGACCAAGAGGTTGTAGGTTCAAATCCACCACCTTTAGACCTCTGAGCAAGGCCCCTAACCCTTAAGCTAATGTTAATGCTTGAGCTCAGTTGTATCCATCAGCAGTATTGGCCATTTTTAGGCATTAAGGTCAGTAATGTCAAGTGTCTCCTTAACCAAATTAAAAAGGGAATTTGAAGCAGGGTTCCAAAACATTCATTCGTTCATTCATTATCCGTACCGCTAAATCACTACTGGGGTCACGGAGGGACCGGAGCCCATCCTGGGAACTTACAGGCGCAAGGCTGGAAACAACCCTGGACAGGCGTCAACACGCCGCAGGGCACACATGCTCACACACATATTCACACCTTACGGGGGCGATTTAGAGTCACCAGTTAACCTATATTACATGCCTTTGGACTGTGGGAGGAAACCGGAGCACCCGGAGGAAACTCGCGCGAACATGGGGGGAGCATGCAAATCCAAACAGAAAGGCCCTATGGCTGTTCCCGGGGTTCGAACCCTTGCTGTGAGGCGGCAGCACTAACCACTGCACCGCCCATGGGTTTCAAAACAAGAACCAAAAATCGTGAACCAGGAACGACCAATAATCAAAAACAGAAACAAAAAATTTAAACTCAATTGATTAAAAATAAATAAATCACGAGTTTACCTGTAAGACATTGACCTTTACAATTCCAAATTATTTAAAAGTTGTTCAACTGAAGTAATGCAGTGAAGATAAACTGTATTAGCAAGCAGACTCGGGGGTAAGGGGGTTTAACAACAAACATTTACCTTTACAGCATTTAGTAGACGCTCTTACCCAGAGCCAAGTTTATTTTTTCATATTTCGGGACCAGTCTCCCTGGAGCAACTTGGGGTTAAGGGTCTTACTCGGGGACCAAATGAAGCTGGTGCCAGAGGAGGTATTCGAACCCACAACCTCTTGGTTCAGAGGCGAGTGTCCTAATCATCTAGTCCGTCCACCACCTACTAAACAATAAGGGAAACTAAACCGATCACGTGAACAAGTCAAAAGCTCTTCAGGCAGCAGATCCGACCTGCGTCTACACGCTTTCTTTTTATTTCGTCTGTACCAGTCAGCCTTTGTCTTGAATATAAACATGGATTTAAAAGTGGTGCTAAACCTGGTGTTTCTGCAATGTTTTTTAAACCTGTCACTTTTTCATTTCACTCTCCACGCAGTGGCAAATCAGAGGCAGCCGCTGTGAAGCTGTTATGATGCCCAATTTCTAGAATTATCGGTGTGGTTTTTAACGGGAGCGCACCCGCATGAAGACGTTTTTGAGTGTGAATCGTTGTTTCTTAAACGTTATCCAAAGACATTTAAGTCCTTACTCGAACGAAAAAACCCCCATCACATTTCCAATGATGTGACTGAGGTGCATGCGCACATTACAATGACCATAAAGAGGTGGCCGTCAGCGAGTAAAGCCTGATCAAAAATCAGCTACTTTTCAGTGAGAAGCTGCGTTTGTGTCGTGGTGCTGCACAGAAGTCATTCACATTTTTTTTTTTACCTTTCTCTTCAAAAAATATGCAGACATACAAGTGCCCGACTTACGATGGAGATGCGTTCCAGTTGCTGGGGCTAGTTAGTCATCACACAAGGCGGGAGATGCGTCCATCGTTTTTTTTTCCTTTACTCAGCCTTAGCTAGAAATACTGTACAATGTGGCTGAAAAACACCTCACCAAGACGGCTGAGTGTAGTTATTGAGTATGAAAAGCTGTGAGCAGTGGTGATGTCAGTTTTGAATGTGAATGTTAACCAGAGAACAGTAGAATCTCAGCTATGGCTTTAGGGTCTTACTTGCAGCACATGGTTGCAAGATGCTTTTAAAACTTCCCAGACTTGTCTGGTCTGCCCATGTGCCTTGCTGTAACCTCACGAGTTCATACTGAGCTGTTTAAGAATAGGTCCATCGTCTCTTATATCTATAAGTACTAGGCTATGGAGAGACTGAAGTGATTTGCAGTTCATTTTAAATTGGGATTAGGAGGCTTTCAACCTATTATTGGTGCCAAACCAGCTTAAGTTTTGTTTTGATCCCTTGACCAAGTCTAACTGTATCATAACAGCAAATGACGAGCATATTTATACGGATTGGGGTCAATAAATACTTTATGAAAAACTATCTGGTGTGAACAAGGATATTCTTGGAAACAAAATGGGGAAAATAGCCGTTTCTGTAAATACTAGGGATGCACCGATCGATCGGCCAGCGATCGGAATCGGTCGATTTTTGGCCTGATCAGTGATCGGCCGATCACTCACACGTATTGCCGATTACAAACCGATCTTGCGCATGCGCATTACTTGCAGCACAGCCACGCGCACATTCAGGCAGCGTTCACATATACGCTCAACGGAGGCGTTTCTCATTCACTTTGAATGAGGTGACATCGTGCGGCGACGAAATGAATTTTGGATGCGTGAGTATGGCGTCACATCAATGCCAAAATCGCTTGCCGCAAAAAATTCGCGGGCGTAAATTTCAAAGTCGCGCGTGCAGATGTGAAACTCGAGAGCACAAAATTAAGAATCGAGTGCGCGGTTGTGATAATATTGCACGCAAACTGTATTTTTCCTCTCGCGAATGCGTTTTTTCCTCTCGATGTGTTAAATGTCCTCGCAGTTTGAAAGGGGGCGGGTTTTGGCAGTTTGGGGGCGGGGTTTTGGCAGCTTCTGCCTGCGAATCCTATTGGCCGATGGCTCCTGGTCTTGTGATTGACTGCACACTTCAGACAGTTTTTACAGAAAAACCAAAGATGACGTAGAAAGAGGAACGGCGACAGGTAGATTAAACACAAGTTATAGTTTACCAACCTTAGAATTATAATTTTAATTATTTTATTTATTTTGTGTCAATGTCGTCGACTTCTCGCAGTAGCTCTAATTTTCTGTTATCTGGGAAAAAAATCGGTAATCGGAATCGGCCAAGAAAATTGCAATCGGTGCATCCCTAGTAAATACCCAGCTACGTCTAAACGTGGCCTAAAATATCGGCTGAAACTATCGGGCAAATCTAAGCATGACTTTAAAAAGCAGTTATCCGCAGATTCCGATGTTATCGTGCATCCATTCTTTTTAGTTTGAACTTTTATTCCTTTGTGGCGTTTGCTCTCACACTGTTTTAGCAGCATTTACCGAGCCTTTTCACTTGTCTGTTATGTGCCCTATGCCACAAGAAGAATGTCAGAACTCTTCTCTGCCCATGGGATCTGGTTGGATTCTTTTCCGTCATCACGGCGTCTGATTTATGTGAACCTAAAGGATCTTAGTGCGGCATGTCGGTAGCCTCTCATGGATGAGCAGTGGCTGTGATGCTAAACAGCTGTCCTTACAGCCTGTAAAGCCTCAACACACACACTAAGCCCAAGCAAGTCTCTGCTCTGCTGGTGTTTTCAGAGTTTCCACTGGATGCACTCAATTACATTAACGAGAGGAAATTATTTAAAGCAGTAATCTATCCCTGATCTCTGAAGTGACGATGTTCCCACTGTTAAAGAACGCATATTACAGAACAATATGTTCCTACCATCTTTTGAAAATAACAAAAATTACTAAGTTTAATTTCCTTTTTTTGCTTTATGCTTCTTGGTCCCCTCAAATGTGCGTCCGTTCATTCGTAATGTCTTGATCTTAATGTAATGCGCTATTTATGATATTTTGCTATTGTTTATTTACATGTACATAAATAATGAAAGTAGTGTAAAAAATTTAATTTGATAAATGTGACTGCACGCCAAAACCAGTCGCTTGTAGCAAATTTTCAAAATTGAGTTATTATGTTTTCATGCTTCAAAACGACACCTATATCGAATGAATCAGACGACAGATGACTGAGATATCAACATTCAAAGGAGTCGGGTTTCTCCTGTCACGCCAAGTGAGAAACGGAGAAATCTGCCTTTGAAGTTGACTATCGACGTAGCACTCACAGACGCTTGGTGCGGTCGCGGCTACGTTTGTATTTACGGTAGCCTACGCTGCATTCACAGCCACACGGATAGCCTACCTGCGTTAGGTTAACTGAACTCGGGAGACGAAGATGGATTCCGGAGAAATATCTTCACGCTAGTCAACCAGTGGATTTAGCGTAAATATTGAAGTAGAGCGGTCAAAACACAAACTTTTAACATTCTGCTGGAATTGAATTCCTCACCTCAAGAAAGTCACGTTTTTAGGATGGAAAGGGTAAGTTTTTCAGCCAAATTTATTCACAACAGTACAGTATAGACCTTCCACTGTTTCAAAACACTAAAAACCAAAAATCCAAAATTTTACCCCACGCAACATAAACGCTCGTTTTTCTCAGAAACCTCCGTTGCGACAAGCGACTGGTTTTGCCGTGGAGGGTCACAAATAACTGACTTGTTGCTGCCACACTGCACTCTGTGTCTGCGTGGAACGTACATAGCAGTGTCTCTGTGGTATGCAGAGTCGGGTGCAAAGTAGAGCTTTCATCAGATTATCGGAGAGTGGTCATGTGTGACTGGAGTCTGCTACCCATAATGCCGCTGTCCGCGGCCTGCAAACACGAGCAGATCTTGGGGTGATGACTGAGGCCTGATCTCTGTTCAGACCTGCAGTGGAGGCAGCTTTCAGCACTCATAGAAAAATGACATTTGCTGATAAAGAGGAAGTCCTTCTTTCAAACCTTCTATTACACAGTCTTATGGTGTACGGTTATACACATTGAGAATGGTGATTCGTCATGAAGATACTTCTTTATGTAGCTCTTTTAAAGGAGCGCGAAACTCTGAGGCATTTTGGTAGATCACTGTGTGTTTTTGCAGAAGTCACATTGCAGGTCGTGCACGTGAATTGTCATGGAATTGTCAATTGTTCTGCTGGAATTCTGCTGGAATTGTCATACAACTTTTGTTTTGCCGTTTGATACATAAGGGAAGAAGCGAAACTGATATAACATTCTCTGATTTAAAGGTCCCTGTTACGTCTAGGTGAAGTTGCGTCTCGAGAATATGAAAGAACCCAAAGAATAATGAAGCGGCAAACGCCCATCTAAAGTTATGATTCTTTATATATATTGTTTGTACAAGTGTATTTACAAAGGAACAAGCGGGAACTGTACAAATGGAATGAGGTTCAGGTTGGGCCGGCAGACGGCACCAAAACAAAGAACGGAATAAAACAAAACACTTTAACTTTAACCTCTAATCTAGCTCTGGGGACAAAACAAAAACCTGACTGCCTACGCTATACTACACAACAAAAAAGTACAAGGGGCGGTGCCGCCTCTAACCTAGTGTGTCTAACAAACCTACATGATGCACAATGTGGATGTATGTTAAACACAAGCGGAGATCAGACAGAGAGAGGATTGGTATATACAAAACAGAACTATACAACAGAGGGCGAATGAATAGATGACAACAAAACAGAACCAAATGTGTATATCTATCCCGACCCAATCCTTACCAAAGGAAACGAGGTGAGCCATATACAAACGAATATTTACAAGGGGAATGGCAAAACACCGGCAAAACAACCTAACAACATAGCAAGTCTCAAAAAAAAAGGAGAGACGGGACGCTTCAGTCGGGCCTTAAAATCCGAAACAGGCGGGAGTCCTGGGAGCGGCGGCTCCAATAGCGGAGGATTCCGACGATCAACCAGTCACGGTGCGGTGCACGGCGGGACTTAAGTGCGGCCTCGCCAATGAACGCAAGCCGATCAGCCACGCAGGAGGCGGGAGGACATCTGCCTGGCCCATCGGGTGGCAAAGTCCGTCTCGGACCTGCAAATAGCGGCAAGAAAGAAAAAACAAAACAGCAAACAAACGCGCCACGGCACGTAACAGTCCCATATTATGAAAGGATCTTTGGACATCCATTTGGGTCTGTACTGCCTCCACACACACTGTAAGTTTGATAAAAATGGTCAGATATGTTGGTATTAATTTACTAATGTCAGAAATCGTGTGCTGAACAAGCTGTTTAGATTTCTGCCCTAACTCTACGTCTCAGTAGGGGACAGCTGAATAACTCCACCCTCCTATCTGGGAACTTCCGTCCACCTGGTAGAACTGTTAGCGCTTCCTGATCCGCCATGTTTTCTTGTAAGCGGCAGCGTAGGAATCACAATGAAGAAGTCTACCGGTGGAGTGTTGTGTTGGATATGCATGGCTGTATTGGTGGTCTGTTAGCAGCAGCCGTGTTGATTATTTTCATGTGAGGTAAACTCTCACCGTGCTGTCTACGCTCCAGTTCCGGAGTGGGGAGCGGGCAGTAGCAGCTCATTTGCATTTAGTGATAGTAATGAGAAACAGTCTGTTCTCAAAAGGGCTGATATAGAGGGGTAAAAAGGTAGGCGAAAATGCCTAATTTGAGAGGTGTTTTCAGGAAACGACTTCAGAGACATGTTCAGTGGAACTCCTAGACCTATCAATCAATTGATCAATTTTTCGATCAATTTTGGCTGCTGCAGCCCCCTGTACGTGTTACCTGTTGAGGTGGGACTCAGCTTTCCACACACACAAAC
>JAVGVS010002435.1:0-11589 GCA_032718565.1 Distichodus sexfasciatus
ACTTTGAAATTTACGCCCGTGAATTTTTTGCGGCGAGCCATTTAGCGCGCTCTAGTTTTGGCATTGAAGTGACGCCATACTCACGGAGCCAAAATTCATTTCGTCGCCGCACGACGTCCCCCCATTCAAAGTGAATGAGAAACGCCTCCGTTGAGCGTACATGTGAACGCTGCCTGAATGCGAGCGTGGCTGTGCTGCAAGCAATGTGCAAGATTGGTTTGAAATCGGTAATACGTGCGGGTAATCGGCCGTACGCCGATCAGGCCAAAAATCGGCCGATTCCGATCGCTGGCCGATCGATCGGTGCATCCCTAGTAAGAAGCTCTCACACGCTCCCTCACCTGCTCGTACTTCTCCAGCTCGGTGTGGTAGATCTGTCTGATCTGGGAGAGCTTAGCTCTGTAGTCGGAGTGCTCAGCCGAGTTGTCGTTGGCGAGTCCCCCGGCTGCGGCGGCTGCCGCGGCTGCGGCTGCCGACCCGCCCCCTTTCTCCGGCCCGGACACGCCCTCGGCGAGCAGCATGTTGTCCAGACGCATCAGCTGGGGGTCGGGAGGCTCCTCCTCCTGAGCGCCCCGGATACTCAGCACTGCGGAGGGGAGAGAGATAAAAGAGAGAGAGAGAGAGATGAGGAAGTGACGAGGAGGAAGATTAATAAAAACACAATCCAACTTAGACGCAAACAGCAACAAGCGGGGTCCAAGCAAAAGTTGCAGCTGATGCAGTAAACGTCGAAGAAGGGAGTCAGGGAATCAGACTGCATAAATGTATGTAGCATTTTTAGCGCCCCCTATTGTTTAAATAGCAGTATTGTATATTTCCCTCTTCCAAATTAAGACATAATTAAAATGTAGAACAAAAAAGGTGAAATGACTTGCAATTAGAAATGTGTGACATGGTAGTGAAGCCTCTTTGTTGTTATCACAGCTTCGATAAGTTGTATTTATAAAGAAACTAACGTCTAAAAGTGTTTAAATAAGAACTGGGTGGTTTTCTATGATTTCAAACAAACCAGGCCACTCTATAAAACAGTTTTTTTTGCAACTTTTGCAAGCAAAAGTTCCCAAAAATATTGCAAAAAAGCTGTGATGACGGCATAAATGTACGTATCAACCTTGAAATCAACTGCTTTAGAAGTATTACGACCACAACACACAACAGAGGATAAGACTTGTTGACCAGGAACTTCAACATCACCACTTTCTGCAAACCACAGATGAGGCAGTTGGTAACGTAACGGTTAAAAAGATCGCCCCATGAACTGAAGATCACCGGTTCAAATCCCGGACCGGTTAAGGTATCACTGAAGTACTCAAAGTACCGTCCCCAAGCACTGCCCCCGTCAGCCGCCCACAGTACCTTCACGGATGGATCAAAAGCAGAGCTTACATTTGGTTGTGGTGCACTGTGTGCTGTGGTGTGTTCACAATGACAAATTATCACTCAGGATTCGTACATCCCCACTCAAATTGGAATGTTTGAGGAGTTGAGGGGTCAAATCTGAGATCTCCCCCCAGCCTCTCTCTGTCGTGTTCTAACTTCGACGTTTCCCCCCACGGCTGCTCGTTTGCCGGGTCGTCCCCGTGGAAGCCGACAGCGGGCATTCGGTCACCTTTCTTCCTTCTAGCCTTTTGGAGTGGTGGAAAAAGAAAACACAAGCATGTGTGTCACGTCTCCTACCGCTTTTTCACTGCAGTAGTGCCAGAATCTTTCCGGTTCCCAATGTTTTGGAATGTTCTGGAACCCCATGAATTAGTGTCCTGTGTCTTTGCGGAAAAAATGGCACCGGTGCTGCAAAATTGGCTCCAAAACTGGTACCGAAACTTTGCTGGTCTGGAACCAAAAACCTGAGATCTCATAAGAGATGAGTTGAGGGAGCAAGATAACTTTAGATTTACCTCAGATTACACAATCTATCAATTTTATTTAATGATATACAGGCCAATGATTACTTGTCTTAATTATGACAAGCAATTTTGCTCAAAATTACGAGAATTTGTAAATTATAAAGTTATAAACTATATAAAAATTACAGATACTGTGAGGTCTCAGCCCAGACCAAGGGAGGACTCCATCTCATCCGAAAGGTCATCTGACCAGGGCTCCAGTTCCAGACCGTCACGACGACCTCAGCTTACCAGATCAACGTCACCAGAATTTTAGCCTATCATATCCAGTTCACCCGTATTTAAAGACTTTCATTTGCAACGTTCCGTGCGAAGTATTGTTATGCCTAGTGCGACTTACCAAGCGCTGTGTGTGCCTGCCTCCGTTTCGACCCTTGCTTTCTGTTCTTGGACTACCGCTTTGTCTCTGGCGATTTGGATTCGTTTGCTCCGTGGACTGTGTTTTCTGGTTCTGACCTTCGTTTGAATAAACTCTCTACGTTTTGTCAATTTCCCCTGTGCCTGCGACCTGGTTCTGACGACTCTGCGTTTGGGTTCACCCGCCTACCGTTACAGATACAGTCGTCCCTCGCCACTTCGCGCTTCGACTTTTGCGGCTTCACTCTATCGCATTTTTTTTTCAAATGTATTCATTAAAAAGTTGATCGAGACAGTGAAAATGATACAGCGTGCGCTCGGTTGTCTTATTTTGTCTAATATATTGGGTAATACGAGTGTAATGGTGACTAAAGGGTGTTATTTCATGTCTAGAACTCTCTAATAATGTTAAAACCCATATTTAAAAGGTCATAAACAGGTTTCCTATGCTCTAACTACGAAAATATTCGATTTATAAATAAAAAAATCCTACTTCACGGAAATTCACTTATCGCGGTAGAGTCTGGAACTGATTAAGAGCGATAAACGAGGGCCGACTGTATTTTGATATATTGCAATGATAACTTATTTTCAAATTATAACTAATTATGACTTTTCTTTTAATTATGAGATCTCTTATTAGGATGAACTATTTTGTAATTACAAGAAAAATAATCATAATAATTAGCAAAGATCTTGTAATTATGGGACTTTCAGAAATCCTTTCTTTAAATTCTGAGATCTTTTATCATAATTAATACCATTTAATAATATATCAATATAAATACAACATTTAGATATGGTGTGATTTTTTTTGGTGAATGTAGAATTTTGAATCCAAAATATGTATGTTTGAAAGAATTAATTTTAGCCTTTTAACTAATATCAGTTCAATATTACTGTTAATGAAAATATTTATTAGGGTTATGGATATTGATCTCTTTCAGTGGTGGAAGGAGGCAGAGTGAGCTGCATACTTGTATATTTCAATCTCCTCAAAGCTTGAAGCAGCACAAAAACAAAAAGGTGTTCCACAGTGTGTGTGTGTGTAGTGTGTGGACCGATTTCATCACTGGAACTTTAATATCAGTGAATAAATTTGGGCCGGTTCCCAACTTCAGTACCGGAACCGGCACAGGTGCAGTGGAAAAGGGGAGATGAGTATCAACCTGCTCTTTCCCCAGCTTCCACTAGATGTCTCTCTTAGAGTTCTCTGCAAATGTGAGTACACACACACACACACACACTAACACACACACACGCACACGAGGAGGCTGGTGCCATCACCAGGAACTCTCCTCCCACAATAACAAAGAAAACCTGCCTGGAATACACACGCACACACACACACACACACACACTCCTGCAGCGTCACTTCTGCACAATCACCATCTCAACAATCAGCAGTAATATTAGGAGCTAATACAGTCCTGACAGAACAATGACAATAGGAGTGGAATAAAAAAGACAGAATTGTGCGGACAAGGGACGTACCGATCCATCTTTTTCAGTTCGGATACCGACACCGATAACGATACCTGTGCTTTGTGTCTGGGTTGACCCCGAATATCGATCCGATATCAGTGTCTAATTAAGAATTTCTCTGTGAGGAGGAAATTGAGGTGAGTCTGTTTAATCGATTTGTCGAAACACAGTTGTGTGATTTTGTGACGCTCCCTAACACTGCCGCACTAAAAGCATCAGAAACAAAGAGATCTCCAGGAAGACCTGGTGTAGTTCAGTACATTAAACAGTAGAATGGTGTGAGTCGATCAACTTTAGAGCTTGTAGTGGGTTGTCTCGCTTGTTCTGCTCACTATCCTATTAATATGTTGGAATTTAGGGCTGTGTGATATGAGGAAATATATCGGATGAGGAAATTTAAACATTAATATTTTTATATTATACTCATTTATTTGGTGGTGTGGCAAAATATACTGTTTACATGAATACGTGTTGATGGTTCGGATGAGGGTTTGCAAGAGTCACCACGGCACCATGCAGATGTAGACAAAGAGAATACTACGGTGTTATATTTGCGCCTTAATTTTAAGCGCGCAGTGGAGCTTTGCAAGCTCCAAAACACTCCACACCCTCGGGCTTAGATCTATGGAACGCTAAAGGTGCCACAATTCAACTTAAAGGTACCTTATTAGAAAAGCACTGTGTTTTATAAACATTTTACGACGTAAAAAGCGGCGTTTGACCAAAACCACATTTGCAATGTTGTAAAAAGCGCTGGTATATTAGAGTGCCACAAATAAAACACGGTAAAAACGGGTGTTTTACTGTCAATTGTGCACAAATATAGGTGAAATGGGACACCTTTGGCGTTCGATATGAACATTAGGGTATAAAGTGTTTGGAGCATGTGTGTAGGCAGAGCTGAGCGCACACAGGCACATGATCTTGCTGGCAAAAGTTCAGGATATAAAATAATATTAGCGCTTGGTTTAGCGCTAATATCAAACCAATGTGGAGCATTATGTCAACATTACCGCAGTATCGCTGGCCATGCGGTACCAAGCGACTTGTTTAAAATGTGGCGAAAAGGGAGCAGCTTTAAACCAGCCTTCCTGCACTACCAAGTGCACAAACCTAGTAAAACTTATTTTAACTGAATCAGCCCATTGATCAGCCCTGCGTTACCCGTTACCAGAGGTGGACAGTAACTAAGTGCATTTACTTGAGTACTGTACTTAAGTAGAGTTTTTGAGGATCTGTACTTCACTTGAGGAGTATTTTATTTGGCAAGCTTGTCTACAAGCTAGTCGGAGGCATTAGGTATTGTAATTGTTGTGGCAATAATGCAACAATGCGGTGAAAGAAGATGTACTTTTAATACTTACGTATTAATACTTTCACCTGTACTGGAGTAACATTTGACTAGTGGTATCTGTACTTTCACTTAAGCAATGAAGTTAGCTACTTTGCCCACCTCTGCCCGTTACCCCAAACTACAGGCTAAGGGTCTACCGATTATTAGCCAGTCCGATTATCAGGGGCCGATATTAGGCGTTTTGCTAATTATCGCTATCAGTGTTTAATTTTGACCATTACCGATATTAAGTAATTACAAGGTGCGCTACTGTGGCTCCACTGCCGTCTCTTCTCTCTGTGCCGCTTGCTCTCGACTTGTTGCTTCATTTAATGTCCCGCCCACAACAGTTTCTGATTGGCTGTATGTCACACAAGTAGTAGCCAAGCAACGCTGTAGACTGGTTGTCACTCACACCACACTCACTTTGACTGCATATCGGTTCCAAACATGGGTTATCGGCTGCGTTAACTAGCAATAATCGATACCGATATCGGCCCTGAAAAACCAATATCGGTCGACCTCCACTACATTCAGCTGTTTGAGTCGGACCCATATCTACTGTATAATGTGAAGAATTCGAGCTTTGCAAACGACTTATAGAGTCCCGTACGAGTCTGTTCCACTATAGAGAAAACCCCAAAACTGCAGTTAACTCCAGAGCGGACTGGTCGAGGCGAGCGTCAACAACAGCAGTGTGCAGAGCAACTCGTAATGAGGCAAATCATGATGCTCTTCCCTCCAACCAAATCCTCCAGTGCACAATTAAACGCATGAAACGGATTCAATTAATACAATAAATACAGATAATCATACAATTCACTTAGCTTAGTGGCTTCATTAGGCCAAACCCACACCACACACACCACACACACACACACACACATTTTATTCACTCTCATCCAGTAATGGCACAGCAATGGATTAGACCACTACGCTGCCAGCTATGTGTGTGTTTTGTGTCAGAACGCTACTGAAGTCTCCTGAACTGAACCACATTAAGACTAGGGATGCACCGATCCGATACGTGGATCGGATATCGTTCCGATAATGACTCAAATAGCTGGATCGGGTATCGCCGGCACTGGGACGATCTCTGGAGCCGATATGTAAACTGTAGGTTTATCTATGTGTGCCTATGCACGCACTCTCTATTGGTTATGCGTCTGAAGTGTTACTGCGGTAAAGCTGGTTAATTGTTCGACATTCCTACAACACACTACAACCCCGAAAGCAAATCATGCGAATATACTGTTTAACATCCTTAACAGCACCACCTCTCGCTCGCGATCTCTGTGTTCCTCGCTGCTGTGTTTATTAGCACATGCTTTTCTTACAGAGAAGTCCAACATTCACTAAAGTGTTGCCGTTCAGTCAAATATTCCCCTTTATTACAGACAAAACTTTTGCTGATAAATAACAAAAACAACCAGCGTTCTACTCACAATGCAGACATTTACATTATGTTTTTAGTGTATTCCGGGACGCGAGTTCGTCGCGTTATTGTGCGGAACGCCATCACGCCAAACGACTCTCATGTGGAACGCCATCGCGTCAAAAATGTTCACTCCAAGAATGACTTATAGGCCAAAACGAGTCCAAATTGGCTCAAAAATTGCCAAAAACCTTAGTATTTCTTCATTGTCAATTAATCCGAAAATATTAAGTGAAATTAATATTCCGAGCACGCAGTGGCATATTCGGCAGCAAAATCTACTGTCTGCTGGGAATTTTGGTACAGAATGACACCATACATTTTAGGTATAACCCCATACGGCACGGGCCGTATAAAATCCCACTTCGGACTTTGGACATGCTTGGAAAAAGCGCTACCTTTCCCACGTACAATAAAAGCGTCATTCGTTCATTCACTCACTGTTTTTCCTCCTTAAACCAATGAACGAATGATGCACAGAATATATTTTAAGGTCATCACCCGTCTACACTCCTGCCATCCACCCAAGTCTCCAGGCATCATAATGACACTGCAGGAGGATGAAGAGCAGCAACAACAGCAGCAGCAGCAGCAGCAGCAGCACTGCAACGCTCTTCCTCCTCCTCCTTCTCGTCCCAGTGCGCCTCTAAACCAGCCATGTTTAATTAATGATGTTGAAGTGTTCTGTCACAATTAGGAAGATGTATGGTCAACATGGCCGTGATGGAGCCTCGTCTTCCTGCGAGCAGACCGCCTGCCCAAACCGGGCACTGGAGCCGCTCCAGAACACACTCCATACGGTAACCCGAGACCCCGTTTCACACACTTATACACACAACCACACTGACAGCAGAGCTACACGCACAAACTGTTTATTCACAGCTCCAGAGGTGCATGTAGGACCGGGTAATTACTCAAAAATTAATCACAACTGACATTCAGAACCTCTAACTGACGTAACTTTGTCCTCTTTATTTTTAAAATGTTAACACTTCCAACAGTACGTGTTCATGCACCATTATATTAGTGTGTAGGGCTGGGGCAATTAATCAAAAATAAATCAAAACCCACATTCAGAACTAAGGGTCGACCGATTATCAGCCTGCCCGATTTAGCTGATTATCAGTATTTAATTTTGACCATCACCGATATTAAGTAATTACAAGCTCTGCGTTCACACTGCCATGTGACCCAAATCGGATTTTTTGCCTTAATGTGACACAGATCTGATCTTTTCAGGGCTGTGTGGACTCGCAAATCTGATCTTTTCAAATCGGATTTGTGTCACTTTCATATGTGGCACTAAATCCGATACGTATCCGATTCGCGGCCATGCGACCTGAATGTGAACGCTCAGATGGGAATTCATGTGGCTTTTTGCTTATACGCATGCGCTGACATCATCAGCCTGCACCGGCAGCGCGAGAAGGTAGAAATGGAGGAGAGATGCGATAACAGTCAGTGGAAGGATGGAGAAGTTGGGGATTTAATTAACTTTTTTTCTCCTTTTCGACCTGCTCATGTACAGCTGATTCACTGTTTGTTGTCCTTCAGAGCAAAGTGCGATACATGCGTGAGCTACTAACGCCTCCATTTTTAATGCCATGAGTCGTCCCACAGATATGACGTTTTTTGTTGTTGGTGACGCAGTTGACCCGTGTAAAAACGTATCAATGTGCGCATGCGTGACGTTTCGGAGGACCGATGCGTTCACATTACAGTGAGATACAGATCACTTGTAGTTATGAATGTGAACCGTCAAGATAGACAAATCCGATCTGAGCAAAAAATCGGAATTGAACGATGTGGTTGGCAGCGTGAACGTAGCCAAGGTGCGCTACTGTGGCTCCACTGCCGTGTCTTCTCTCTGTGCCGTTTGCTCTCGACTCGCTGCTTCATTTAGTGTCCCGCCCACAACAGTCTCTGATTGGCTGTATGTCATACGAGATCTAGGTTAAGCGGAGAGCACGCTGAGCAGCTATCCTTTCTTCACCACAACGTGCTTCTGCTGCTCAATTTGGAATCCTAAAATATTGAAGTTTCAAGTTTCAGTTTTATAATATTCCTAAAATGTAAATTTATTGTTGTTTAAAGTTAAATTAAAATAATGTAAAACCTTTTAGTATTTATAATCAATAAAGTTATATTTATAAAGTTTTGTGTTGGTTAACTTGCAATAATCGGTATCGATATCAGTCCTGAAAAACCAATATCGGTCGACCTTTGCATAATCTATCCCATGTTGGTTATCTTTAAAATTCTGGTAATAATCTCAGGAATACAAATGTCAAATGACATTCTAGTTTCTTATGTTAAATCAGCATATGATGTTGTCTCATATCGATCCATCCGTTCATCCATCCATCCCATCATAAAAACAGGGAACACAGAAAAATCAAGAGAGAGGATACACTTTAACAAAGAGGGGCAGACTGGTAGAAAGAGAGAGAGAAAGAGCGTGAGACAGAGGAGAAGCAGGGAGAGAGAGGGAGAGCGAGGGAGTGCCAACAGGCAGCATGGCTTCCACTTCCAGCCTTCATTAAGGGAATTAGTAATTTAAACCTGGCAGCAGGAGAGAGCCTCGGGCCACCACCATCCTGCTTCTTATATTTTACATATTTTATATTTTTATGTTTTATTTTGGAACATGTTTTGAAAAACATCACTATGTGATTTGAGCGCGCTGGCAGAGTTAAGCTGCTTTCAAGGCATGTCAGTATTGCAAATGTGAAATAAGAGCACATGAGCTTAACTGTCTCTCGCTATAAAATCAATATTTTCAACGATAAAATTCTAACTTAAAATTCATAATTATGATCAAGAAACTCGACTGTCTTTAAGCTCGGTTTGGCTTTCCAAACTCTTTTTAAGCTCCAGGCGTGTCCTAAATCCGTCAGCTTTTTAATTACTTCCAAAGAGGTAGAAACCAAGTATTAAAGCTAGATTCTTGACTAGGGGTCGACCAATATGTTTTATTCATGGCTGATACCGATACTGATTTTTACTAATCAAACAGAGCGATAACCTCAGTTTAAAACATTTACAATAACAAATACTACAATAAAAAATGCAGTGTAAATCGTTTTTAACATACATTTAATGCTCTAATTTATTTACAGCTGACAGGCGAAAGTCATCGCGTCTAACCAATCAGATGATGCGGTAGGCGGGGCATTCCTCTAGACCAGCCGCCAGACAGCAAAAGGTGGCTTCAAACAGCGGCAAAGTAGCTCATTTTACAATAGTTTGTTTTATCATCAGCGTATTGGTTTAAAAGATGATCAATATCCATAACCACGAAAACCTTAAATATCGTCTCATCGAGGCCATTTCGCCACCGTTTTAGCAGAACTGGAGCAGCCAGAGCTTAAAGAAGAGAATTAGGGAAAATTTTCCACCTTGTGCTTCCGACTTTGCGGGCTGGTGTGTTTTCATCTCATATTTACGATATTGACGTGACTCGAGGCAGCATTAAACACCTCGACCTCGAGCTGGGTCCAGATCGATAAGAAGGTAGAGGATGTGTGGGAGATGGATATTTAAATAGACAAACAGACAACTAGAGAGGGAGAGAGAGAGAGAGAGATGGATGAGGAGATGGATGGCGAGATTAGAAGCAGACGGCTGCTGTTGCTCCTTGTATGTGCTCTTTGGCGTGCTGTAATTCCACATTACAGACGTGGTAAATGCAGTGTGAAGAGTCTTATATTGCACGGCAGATATTGTTTTCTAACGTCTTCTATCTTATAATTAATATAGTTGATCATTAAAGTCTAGAAGTGAATTGCGGAGGTTTCAATACACGTGTAACTGACAAAGAATGTTCAAATGTGAAGTTCATAGAGACAACAGCACACCTCACAGACATTCTCCAAGTCATATTTAACCGGGACGTTCCGAGGAGCCAGTAAGTACAGTACCAGCAGCTGAGGGCTTGGTAAGTCGGTTCGGGAAGCTCAGATCACGAGGAGCCCGGCGGAGAGAGAGGGAGAAAGAGAGAGAGAGAGAGAGAGAAAGAGAGAGAGGGAGAGAGGGAGAAAGAGAGAGAGAGAGAGGCTCAATCAGCAGCTGGACGCTGCCCAGAAAGGACGAGTGGGCAAGGAAAAAATGGGGAAAGAACAAAACGTCCATTCTGCAGGAAGAGAGGCCATTATCCAGTTATCAATAGAGTGAGCATCGATACGGACGGCTGATTAATAAACGATAAGACGCTCGTTCCTGGAGCTGCCGGGGGCCAGGAAATGATGCTGCAGGGAGAGATGCTAGGGCTGGACGATATCACTTCAAATCAACATCACTATTAACCAAACATTTGACCTCCATTACGATTAACGGATAATTACTAAAGGTTGTTTTGCCTTCATAGTTCACTAGCAAAGTTTGTACTATAAATATGCTCAACTATTTTAAAATAGCATCCATCCACCCATTCATCTATCCATCCATCCATTCATTCATTCATTCATTCATTCAACAATCCACCCACCTATCCATCCATCAATCCACCCTTCCATCTATCCATCCACCTATCCACTAGTCCATCCATCCACTCATCTACCCACCCATCCATTCACTCAACCATCCACCCACCTATCCATCCATCTCCCCATTCATTCACCCATCCACTTAACCACCTACCCACCTATCCATCCATCAATCCACCCTTCCATCTATCCATCCACCTATCCACTAGTCCATCCATCCACTCATCTACCCATCCATCCATTCACTCAACCATCCACCCACCTATCCATCCATCTCCTCATTCATTCACCCATCCACTTAACCACCTACCCACCTATGCATCCATCCATTTACTCATCCATCCATCCATCCATCCACCCACTAGTCCATTCACTCATCCAACCATTTATTCATCCATCCATCCACCCATCCACTGACCCAGCCACCCATCCAACTATTCACCCACCCGTCCCCCTACCCGTCTACCTTTCCATTTATCCATCCACACATCCACCCACCCAGTTATTCACTCATCCACCCACCCTTCCAGCCATTAATTCATTCAACAATCCACCCACCTATCCATCAATCAATCCACCCTTCCATCTATC
>JAVGVS010002436.1:0-11586 GCA_032718565.1 Distichodus sexfasciatus
GTGGTAAATCTTCATTGGTTCTTTAACTTAGTCCAAGACTAGGCTTAATCTATGAGCAAGAATTCAGCCCTCACCGTTTGAGCTGGTTTCCTGAACATGGATTAAGCCTAGTCTTGGACTAAATTGCACATATTCAAAGATAGTCTAGGCTTAGGCTTAATCGTCGTCTGGGAGGGTGGCCCTTTATGTTATAAAAACGCTGTTGTATCTGTGGTGACACAGTTCAAGTAAAACTCTAATCACCGTCTTCCTCGTGATGTCTCAGGGCACCAGTGACTTCTGCGTGGCTCCCGACAAGTTCATCGTAAATCGATCCAAGGACTTCCTAAGTGAAGGTAAGTGGTTTGGTTATGTCTTGATATTCAGCTCTGATAGTATTCCATAAAGCAGCTTTATTCTACTAGATTCCGAGAGGACCGTGTGTTTGAATCAAAATCCAATCGTAACAGACTTTGTGGTGCAGACAGACGTTGAATCGTTATCACGACGTTCACGTTTTGGTCTCTGCGTCTTCCAGATATGGTGCATTATTACCTCTACTGCAGCCAGACGCTCCCCAACCCCTTCCAGCAGGTAAGCCACGCTCTCTGCTTAAAATTCCTCTCAGGCGTCCTGAACGGGGCAATTATTAGGAGCCTATGGCATAATGGTGGCGGTTAATTGAGAGAAAGCTCCGTGTTAAAGCCCTTTATTACGGCACGGTTAAAATATCAGCGTGCTTAATTTAATTACGTAAAGGCGATATGGAAATAAACTTTGATCAAAGCGAATCCTTTTAGTCTGTGGGTTTCTGGTAATTAGCTTTGTCTGCCTGGCATAGAGCGCCAGTGGGATTCCTTTAACAGCGTTCTGCAGAAGTGCAGGCATTATTTTAAGGTTGTTGAGGCTCCAGTGTTTTTTGATCATTTGTTAAATAAAGCTCCTGGGGCAGCCAAACGCCGTTAAGGGGAATTTCTTTCAGCAGACGCTGGTAATCTGTTCTCCTCGTAACCAAGTGGTGCGCAAACCTTTTTTTTTCCGCAGCGACCTCCTTTTCTTCCTTCAACCTCACTCAAAATTTCAAGCCCCACCACCAAAGGTTCATCACCTTAGTGCCACCTTTCAATCACTTTCTGCTTTACTAATGACATATCAAAAGGAAGGAAGGAAGGCATGACAGAAAGGAAGGAAGCAATGAAGGAAGTAAGGAAGGAATGAAAGACAGGATGGAAGGAAGTAAGGAAGGAATGAAAGACAGGATGGAAGGAAGGCAAGACAGAAAGGAAGTAAGGAAGGGAAGGAAGGAAGGAATGGAAGGCAGGAAGGACGGAAGGCAAGATAGAAAAGAAGTAAGGAAGGATGGAAGGAAGACAGGATGGAAGGAAGGATGGAGGGGAAGGAAGGAAAGGAAGGAAGGATGGAAGGACAGAATGGAAGGAAAAAAGGAAGGAAGGCAAGACAGAAAGGAAGGAAGTAAGGAAGGAAGGATGGAAGAAAGACAGGATGGAAGGAAGGTCGGAAAGGAAGAAAGAAAGGATGCAATGGAAGGAAGGCAAGACAGAAAGGAAGGACGGATGGAAGGAAGACAGGATGGAAGGAAGGACGGAAAGGAAGAAAGAAAGGACGGAACGGAAGGAAGGCAAGACAGAAAGGAAGTAGGGAAGGATGGAAGGAAGGAAGAGAGGAAGGAAGAAAAGACATATGGAAGGCAAGACAAGGAAAGGAAGACAGGAAGGAAGGAATGGAGACAGGAAGGAAGGCAGGAAGGAAGGATATGTGTATGTTTAAATTATTTGCATTTATATATTAGCACAACATCTCAAAACTAGATGCAGATGCAGTGAAAAGACAGCACTCAGAGCCTCCTGCTGTTTAAATGTGCTTTATCAGATTTGGGAATCACTACCATAATCCCAATACATGTCCGAAACGGGAATACAGTTTAATAGCAGGGATTAGAGACTGATACATCACCCCGCCCTCTCTCTCTCTCTCTCTCTCTCAGCAGGACGTGGGGTGGATTAGGGGGAAGCTCATCTTAAGTGTGTCTAAAAGCATTTGACGATGGCTCTTGTTGTTTTTCAGTCTCTGACCATCTTCCAGCGGTCTCTGACCACCATGCAGATTCAGGTGCAAGGACTGCTGCAGTTCTCCCTGGCTACTTTCCCCACTGCCCAGGTGAGACGCTTCTTCAGGGCAAACTCAAACAGAAACTCTTTATATCATCATAATCTCATGCTTTAAAGTGAGCGATTATTTGTCATTGTGAACACACCACAGCACAGCGAAATCTGACCTCTGCATTTAACCCATCCGTGGCCAGCTAACAACGCCCAAGGAGCAGTGCTTGGGGACGGTACCTCAGTGCCCTGGATTCGAACCTGCGACCTTCTGATCGCAGGGCGAACACCACACCGTTACACCACCATCTGCCCCCAAAGATTGTGGGGAGGGTGGTCTAGGAGTTAGGATACTCGCTTCTGGAGTAAGAAGAATTTTTCAGCTGTCAGACTGAGGGAAGAGCCAAAAGGGGCTTATAGTACAGGAAGGAAGGAAGGAAAAAGAAGGAATTTAAAGAAGGAAGCTAAGGCAGGAAGGAAAGAAGACAGGAAGTAAGGAAGGAAGGACGGACGAAAGGGAAGGCAGGAAGGAAAGAAACTAAGACAGGGAGAAGTGCAGGAAGGACAGAAGGAAGGCTAGAAGGAAGGAAGATAGGGAAGGATGGATGGAACACAGGAAGGAAGGGGAGGAAGGAAGTAAAGGAAAGGAATAGAAGGGAGTTAAGAAAGGAAGAAAGGGAAGGCAGGAAAGAAAGGAAGGAAGGAAGGAAAGGCAGGAAGGAAAGAAGACAGGAAATAAGGAAGGACGGACGGACGAAAGGGAAGGCAGGGAGGAAAGAAACTAAGACAGGAAGAAGTGCAGGAAGGACAGAAGGAAGGCTGGAAGGAAGTAAAGGAAAGGAATAGAAGGAAGTTAAGAAAGGGAAGGCAGGAAAGAAGGGAAGTAAGGAAGGTAAGGAAAGGAAAAGAAGGAAGGGCGATAAGCCAGAAAGGAAAGAAAGAAAGGAAGGAAGGAAGGAAGGAAGGAAGGAAGAAAACATCGCAGTCTTCTGCTCTGCTCCATATAGAAGATATTCAGCTTTAAAATAACCCCCCACTCAAGTGCACAAAAAGGCTAATTTGTCCGCTAAGTAACGCTAAATTGTGCTAACTAAGCTAATATCTTGGAGTGCACTTATGGGAATCACAGAGGTGTTTTAGCATCGAGGGCTAGATTAGCGCTCATTGGCTAAATTAAATTTGCTCTTCAGCTTTGCGTCGAGCAGAAATCAGACGCTAGTGAGGCTTGGCTCCTAGTAAGGAGGTTGTAACACATCTTTTGCTGCACACACACACTGGATGTCAGCCATCCTCGATATTCCTCTAAATTCTGTTTCATCGTTGCTCAGTTTCTGACACCAGCGCCCCGGCTGACCTGCCGTTATTGAGGTTGTGAACTGTTCCTCAGAGTGCTGATATGAGTTTTTAAGGCACAGAAACGTTGCTGGTGAAAAATGGCCGACAACACTATGATAAAATGAGATTCTTTGGTGTGTGGTCAAAAACCATGGATGAAGAGCCGTTTCAGAAATAAAATGGATCTAAAAGTTAAAGGTTTTTAATTAAAGTCTTATTTTTTCCTTCTCAGGGGGATCTTTTGGGCATTCAGCGCATCTTAAACTCCACCGAGTTCAACCTGCACCAGCTCACCGCCTTGCTGGACTGCCGCAGCCTTCACAAGGTGACGTTTCAACGGTTTTTAGTTCTGACTCTTGTTCCATTCATGAAACCTGGTGCTGAACTGTAGCAGGGAACTGAACGTCTGATCGGTAATTCAGTGGGTATCGCTGTTCATAAAGGCTCCTAAATGACTTTTGGGAATTTAAATTTAAATTGTCTTTGCTCAAAGGTTTATTTTTAAGATGAATTATAGTGTTATCTGGGTCAGTATTCTTAAATAAATGCTCAAAAATAAATGTTATTGAAAATCTGAATTTGAATATCAACCATTGTGTCCACGATATCCATGTATGACTTCTGGCGCAAGAGGTTGTGGGTTCGAATCCTACCTCCAGCGCTACCACCACTATAAATATGTGTGTGTGTGTGTGTGTGTTTTGGGCGGTCAGGATTACCTGGACGCCTTGGTGGGTGTGTGTTACGACGGCGTAGAGGGTCTCTTGTATCTGTGCCTCTTCTCCCTGCTGGCAGCCAGTGCCTTCTGTGTCATGCTGTGTGCCGTCCCTCGAGTCTTCACCATCATCGCCAGCAGGTACGAGTGACGTTTCAGTGCACTACACCCTCTTCTCTGGGACACACTCCTCAAAATAGCACTCGAAAAGTCTGACAGGGGAAATAAACTACCCGCTTCTACGGAGAACAGAGAAGCCAGACTCTACTAGCTGTTCCTGATCTAATGAAGCTGGCTTTTACATGAAAATAATCACACATTAAAAATACACTGATGCAAAGCATAACTTCACTGAAAGACAAATTTATTGATGATGAGAATCTTTAGAAAATGTCCAGAAATGCTACTGATCATAATTTGAAATTTATTAAAAATAAATATAGAAAAGATGCATTGAAATATATACAGTACATATATTTAAAATATACTGCAATGTATTAAAGTGTACAAATAAAAAAATACAAATATACAGTAACTGTATAAGAATATGTATATATATATATATATATCTTCATGATTTTAAAATAAGTATAGTTAAGTATTATCAGAATTGTATAAATAAGTGAATTATCTATCCCAAATAATGGTTCCACTGCGGCGTGTTGGCGCCTGCCCAGGGTTGTTCCCCGCCTTGCGCCCAAAAGTTCCCGGGATAGGCTCCAGTCCCCCTGCAACCCTAGTTGGGATTAAGCGGTTCAGATAATGACTGAATGACTGAATGAATAATGGTTCCAGTGGTGTCCAGCCATATTTTATTATATATGTATATATGTTACCCGATCTGCCGTAATGAGTCGGAAGTCGGCGTTCTGTTTATTTAGATACGGGCCGATTATGTTGAAAAACATCACAAAAATAGCGATTTTTCTTTTTTGGAGACCAGATTAATTTTGAAGACCTTTTCGTTCATATAAGACCAAAAAAGAAGAATCGATATTTTTGATGTTTGTCAACATAATCAGCCTGTATCTAAATAAATAGAACGCCAACTTCCGACTCATTACGGCAGATCGGGTCACAAATGTATTTTATTATACGTGTGAGTGTTGCCGTTTTTTTGTGTGGTAGTAACGCTCCAAGTGTTTTCTGCAGGGAGAGGGACTACGACGATATCGACGAGGAGGATCCCTTTAACCCTCAGGCTCAGCGTGTGGCCACGTACAACCCCAGACGATCCAACGTGCACAGCTTCTGCAGCTACAGCAGCAGTTTGGGCAGCCAGACCAGCCTCCAGCTCCCTCCACCATCACACACCACCTCCAGCACCCCGGCTCCCGAGTACATGTGAGACTAGCTGCTAGTGTATTACCACACACACACACACACACACTCAAGGACTTGTAAAATTATATGACAGGAGTTTCTGGAAAGAAAATTAATTTTTAAAAAATACTTAATTATGAAAATCTGTATCGGTCAAGCCCATGACAGCACACCGGAATAGTAGATGGGTCTCTAAAGGCACTCCTTAACATTCGTAGCACACATGTGAACATGTGAGACCTTCAACTGTTAGACACTGCTACGTGTGTGTGCGTTTATGTATTTATGGCATTGTGGGGACCTTTTTGTCCTCTAAAATCACTTTTATCTGTTTTTTGGGCTTTGTGGGGACATTTGAGAGGTCCCCATGAGGAAAAATGACTTTATAGAACATGTGCTTGTTTTATTTGAGAAACTAAAAGAGGTAAAAGATGTGCTTTTGGTTACTGAGGTTAAGGTTAGGGTTAGGATTAGGTGTAGGTGTAAAATTATATACATCTAGTCATTATGGGAGTCTATGGAAAGACCTCACAAAGATAGTAATACACGACTCTGTGTGTGTGTGTGTGTGTGTGTGTAAAAATAAATAATAATAGAAAATGTTTAATTTGAGAAACTAAGGGCCTATTTACATGTACGTGGATATTTTTATAAACGCATATTTTTTTGTACTTTTTTTGGTCCTTTTGTTTATACATGAACAGTTTTAACCACCTCAAACGCACATTTTTTAAAACACCATCCAAAGTTTTGATTCGTGGTTCAGTGCCATCCAGCATTTTTCAGAATACATATAAACGAAAGGCCCAAACATATAAAAAATATGCGTCTATAAAAATATCCGCATGTGTGTAAACAGAGCCTTAAAGAGGTCAGAATTTGGTTACTGAGGTTAAGGGTCAAGGTTAGGGTTAAATGTAGCTGGAGTATTATTTACATTTTTAGTTTCTCAAAAAAAACAAGGCCATTTTCCATCAATATTTTTTCCTTATGGAGACTGCTCCTCACATACCAAAATATCCCCAATTTCCCACTCGCTGCCAGGTGCCGTTATAAGCAGGTAATCAGTGTTGTTCACTTGTCATAACGTTATGGCTGATCGGTGTATAAGAATGAAGCGGTATTTAAAACGTACTAAGGGATGCAACAACTAATCCATTAAATTGATTGTTAAGATCATTGGCAACTAATTTAATAATGGATTAGTTGGGTCTACGTTATTATACACATACGTACAGTGGCTACTCCCTAATGTGGGGGCAGTAAACTAACCAAAGCCGCAGTGGCAGTAAAGCAGCATTGAGCTGGAGGCCGACCGCCATAAAAGAAGAATAAGAAGGAGACGAGAACCAGTGCCGTGTCTCGCCGTCACAAAAACTGAAGTGATTACATAGAAACACCACATTTTTCACGATTTTCACGAAGCGCACGACTCTCTCAGGGAAGTCGTTCACTAAAGCGTCCACTTCAGTCAAATCTTCACATTTATTACAAACAAAACTCATGAATAACAACAACAAGCGTTCTACTCACAATACAGACATTCACTTGATATTATTAGTGATTATTCCGACGTGTGTCCGCCACGTTATTGTGACGTGACTCTCATGTGGAGCACCGTCTTGCACAAAAATGTAGCTCTCTCCCAGAAATGAGTCAAAAATAGGCCAAAATGAGTCCAAATTGGCTAAAAATGGCCAAAATGTCAATATTTCTTCATTTTCAATTAATCTGATTTTTTCCTCCATTTTATAATGTTATATAAAATATAAAAATACAAACAGTTTGTTTTATTAAAAACTGAAACTGAAAGTTTTTCCCCCTTTTTAATCCAATTAATAATCGGTTAATCGCAAAAATAATCTGCAGAAAAAGACTTTTTGGTGGTTATAATGTTGTGTCTGTACAACAGTAAAGCAGGTTTAACATAAAGTCACCAGAGTAAGGTATAAGAATGTTTTTGTGTACATAATTTCCTCAGTTGTTTGTGTAGAAGGTGCTGCTTCAGTCTTGTGTCTTTTTTCTGTTGATGGTCGATTAGGAACCAGTCGATGCTGTTTGGAGGGAACCCCCGGTATGAGAACGTGCCTCTGATCGGGAGAGGTTCTCCCCCGCCCTCGGTACGTAGCATCCGTCGTCTCTGTGACCCTGCATGCAGCACTTCAAGGTTACCGTTTTCACTAAAGTAAACCCCAGCGAGAGTCGCTGCCTGCCCTGAGGTGATCAGTCTGAAAAACACACGGCTGCTTTAGACTCGGAGCAACACTGCCCCCTGCCGCTTAGACTGATCACCTGACCATCTCCTGCCCTTCTCTCTTCAGATGCTGAAAACTGCAGTTTGCAAATATAAAAATGCTTTGCAAAGCCACAAAGTTTATACAGCACGTGCAAACACACTGAAATTCAGAAAACACTTGACAACAACTTTACAAAATGTTTATTGACGCACCACAAAGCGTAGGGATGCATCGATCCAACTTTGTCAGCTCCGATACCGATGCGGATACCGTGCTTTGGGTATGGGCCGATCTCCGGGTACCGATCCGATACCAGTTTTTAATGAATGAGTTGTGTATTTCTCAGTGAGGAGGAGAATGAGATATACAGTGGTGCCTTGACTTACGAGTTTAATTCGTTCCGTGACAGAGCTCGTAGCTCAAATTACTCGTATGTCAAATCAATTTTCCCCATTGAAATGAATTGAAATGTCATTAATCCGTTCCGGACCCCCCCAAAAAACACCTCTTTTTTTTACACGTTTTTAAAGGAGAAAAATGTGCTTATACATAACGAATATTGTATAAAAACACAATAGAATGTACTGCAATAAACTAGTTTTATTAAGTATAATGTACAGCATTTGCCTTGGACGTCAGACGACTTGAAGATGCTGGCGAAGGCGGAGGAGAAAGGCTGAACTGAATAACTGAATCTTATTTTTTGCCCGTTTCGCCACGCTGTCCTCCCTTTCGTCTGCAGGGGTTTTTGATAAAAACCTGTCCAATGTCGTCTGTTTCATCCTCCGTTTCAGCGTGTTTTTGAAATGAGTTAGGCAAGTGTCATTAAATAGCGCCGTCGCACGCCCAGCTGGCTCGTAACCCGAATTTTAGCTCTTAACTCAAAGCAAAAAAACAACCCAGAGACGGCTCGTATCTCGAAAAACTCGTTAGTTGGGACACTCGTAAGTCAAGGTACCACTGTAGTTGAGGTAAAAAAAGGTGACAGTTTGCCAAAACAAAAAAGTGCTCCCTCTAAAACACATCCAGTTGTGGCTATTTGTAGCACTCCCAAACTTGCACAAAAGATGTTTTTCTGAAAATAAGCAATTTTAAAATTTGTCTGAACATGCATTCTGAATTTGTGTGGCACTTAAAAATGTGCGATGTGTTTGCACGTGTGCGTTTTATATGTTTAGCGTTTTAGACGTGCGTTTTTTTTCATCCTTACAACATTGTAATTGCTTTGGGCTTTCTCGTGAATTGCTTAATGTCTTTATCTTCCTCTGAACGTGTCTACCACCTGTCCACATCGAGAGAGTGGAATTGGTTTTAACATTTAAGAGCAGAGTTTGACCCGATCTTCCCTCCTCGTTAATGAAACTGGTAATAATCTGGCAGCGCTGCACACTTCGCTGCGAATGAGATGAATACAGAGCAATCACGCAGGCTGAGCTGCCGCCGCCGCCGCCACTCAGACTGTGTCCAGGCTTACTGCCCGAGCGTAAGATTTGGACGACACGCCGCGCAGACTGCAGGCTCTTTGAGGAAGAAGAGAGTTCTCGTTATACAGAAATGGTGTTGGACAGAGCAGGACCATGGCCAGAGGAGAGGGAGGGGGATACACGTAGGGCTCGGCAATTAATCGAAAAAATAGACAAAAGCGACATTCAGAACCTCAAATCGGCATGTGATTATTTGATTTATATTTAACCCTCACCGTGTATCACTTCCTCCAGGATTTCGCGGGGCTTTTTTGAGATTGTTGCAGCCTAAAATGCCTGATTTTGCACCAGCTTTTTAAAAAAAATTGCAATGAAAGTTGCTGTGTTTTAGACGTTTTGTTGCAGTAAAGTTGCAGCAGCAAGTCAAAGTAGCGGGAAATTTTGCGATTTTGTCCCCCTTTATAATGATGCCTTAACTTTTAACAATTAAAATGAAGGGAACAAAACCATTATTATTTTTATTAACCATTAATCATTTAGCTATTTTTGAAGGTAAATGTGAGGCGTTTTTATCACACGTTTCCACCGTCTTCTAAACATAACAAGGAAGTGAATTCGCTGACGTATGGCTCAACGGTTTGCGAGAAACGACAATGATTGGTCAAAAAATTGTTGAAAAGTAGTGGTAATTGGTCAAAGTTTCAGGGTAGTAGGAATTCGCAGAGATTTGCGTTAATACGTTCTGCTATATACTATGTTTTGGTGAATTTGTCATGTTATATTAAATTATTAATGTAAACTGTTCTATGCAATTATTATTTTAATAATGATACTCAATATAAAACAATAGTTATGTGAAATATTTTAGAAAGTAAAGTAAAAATTAAGAAAGTTAATATTTCAGAATGAAGCAACAGCCTCGTTTCCTTCTTTTCGTTCATATTTTGCTTGATTACATTTTTATCTACAGCATTTCAGTCTTCTACTGCGACTTTGCTGCAATAATGTGGAACGCTCCACAACGTCAAGAACATTTTCTCATTCCGCCAGTTCCCACAGCTTACTGATTAGTTTTGCTTCCAGAAGCTTCTCTCTTTTATCATATTATTATTATTTTTGGCTAATTGAGTGTTTTTCCCTTTCTTTATTCATCCTTTCTGGATGTAAATCCCCAGACGTTTAAAAACAGTAAGTGGGCTGGCTGACCACTGTCCAGTTTCCTTTTGTCTGCTCTTATTCACATCATTTCCCCCCTCGTTGTCTTTAATTACTGACTCACTGTAATAATCATCACATTAATACACTCACATTTCCTCTCTTTACTCTTCTGTTGTTTTGTACGTTTGCCCTCACACTGTGTACGTCCCCGAATCACCTCCTAACTCCTGGCATTTCCCCCCAAAAAACTTTGTCTGTTTTTTTGTCTGTTGAGTGTTTTTAAGATTTTAAATGTACGACTGTATTTTACAGTGCTGCTTTCTGGTATTTTTGTAGGACTTTTTCTGATAAAATTCACAATGTCTTAACCTCCAAATCGTAGTGATCTGAAAGTGAAATTGGGAGCTGTGGGTTTGACAGTCTTAAACTGATTTTAGGAATGTACACAGCTTGCTAAGGGTTACTTTTCATGATTCATGATTCAGTACTTGTGATTAATTAGGCGTCACAGTGAGCTCATGATCCAGGACGGATTTGATTCATGATTCGTGATTCAGTACTCCATACCTAGTTAGTCGTCACAGTGACATCATGATCCTGGAACCAGGTTGATTCATGATTCATGATTCAGTACTTTGATTAATTAGGCATCTGGTAGGCTCGTCCAGAGCCGGATTTGATTCATGATTCGGATTCAGTACTCGCTACCTGGACTGATGCGTCACGGTATCATGATCCAGGACAGATTTGATTCATGATTTAAGTGATTCCGGTACTATACCTAGTTAGTCGTCCTGATGACATCATGATCCAGGACGGGTGGATTCTGTGATGATTCATGATTCGGTGCATGATTAGTGGGCATCTGGTAGCTCATGATCCAGGACGGATTTGATTCATGATTAAATTGATTCAATGCTCGCCTAGTTAAGTCGTCACAGTGACATCATGATCCAGGACAGATTTGATTCATGATTCGTGATTCAGTACTCATACCTAGTTAGGCGTCACAGTGACATCATGATCCAGGACGGATTTGATTCATGATTCGTGATTCAGTACTCATACCTAGTTAGGCGTCACAGTGACATCATGATCCAGGACAGATTTGATTCATGATTCATGATTCAGTACACATACCTACTTAGGCATCACAGTGAGCTCATGATCCAGGACGGATTTGAGTCATGATTCGTGATTCAGTACTCATACCTTGTTAGGCATCACAGTGAGCTCATGATCCAGGAAGGATTTGATTCATGATTCGTGATTCAGTACTCATACCTAGTTAGGTG
>JAVGVS010002437.1:0-11578 GCA_032718565.1 Distichodus sexfasciatus
CACCATCTTATCATCACAATCACCATCTCCATCTCATCACCACCATCTCATCACCACCATCACCACCATCTTATCATCACAATCACCATCTCCATCTAATCACCACCATCACCAACTCACCACCACCGTCCCATCACATCTCATCACCACAATCACCATCTCATCACCATCTCATCACCGCCATCACCATCTCATCATCACAATCACCATCTCCATCTCATCACCATCTCATCACCACAATCACCATCTCATCACCACCATCACCATCTCATCACCACCATCTCATCACCACTATCGCCATCTCGTCACAGTCTCATCACCACATTTACCATCATCACCATCGCATCACCACCATCACCATCTCATCACCACCATCACCATCTCATCACCACCATCTCATCACCAAAATCACCATCTCATCACCACTATTGCCATCTCATCACAGTCTCATCACCACCATCACCATCCCATCACCACCATCACCATCTCATCACCACAATCACCATCTCATCACCACTATTGCCATCTCATCATCACCATCTCATCACAACAATCACAATCTCATCACCACAATCACCATCTCATCACCACCATCACCATCTCATCACCACTATTGCCATCTCATCGTCACAATCTCATCACCACAATCACAATCTCATCACCACAATCACCATTTCATCAGCACTATCACCATCTCATCACCATCTCTCCCTCACCCTTTCTTTTCTCTTTCTCTCCCCACAGTTTGCTATAAAGTTAGATTTTTATATAAAATGTTTTAAAGAAAAAATGTAAAGCAAAATCTCAGACCAATCTCTCTCTCTCTCCATCAGGATGGAACGGAGGGATCGCTGCACGTGGTTGCTGCAGGTCATCCTCCTGGTCACTGTGGTGATGCTGTCGTGCCGACCGGTGCTGGCCGGAACCCGAACTCTCCGGGGAAGTGCAGGTAGACCAAGCCTCACGCTTGCACTCACACAAAGCCCTCTGCACATAATTAGAGAGGCAAAGGCGGAGTGTTACACACACACATTCACACACACACACACACACACACACACACACACACACACACACACACACACACATAATTTTGTCCTGCCGTCTTGTTTCTGGTCTTCTATTTTGACTCCCATAACTTTCTGACTCTCATAGCAAATCACTTCAAGAACAAGTTAAAAAGTTTTACCATTTTTGTCACTATTTAAAATATCCAGCGCTGACCCAAGTTCGCGTTCAGAAAATTATAATCTTCTCCAGGATGAAGTTCTGAGTGTCAGGTCGTGCTAATTAGCCCGAAATCAGCAGGAGTTATCAATTAACGCAATCAATATTAACAATGTTTTTCTCCACCTGTAATTACTTGCCTACGCCTTGTCACAAAAAATTAATAAAAGAATTCTCGATTCAGTGGACGACAATTTGTTGTCTTTCGAGATCACGAAGTCTGCTACGATATGATTTTGATTTGATACGCTGATTAAACACCTTCCATTCATATCCAATCACAAAAATCAAATGACTGATATTTTAATAAAAATGGACCTGTTCAGTATAATGTGACGTCTTTTCATTTTGAGACTTATGTTATCAATGTATCGTTGCACATCGATGTATCGTTACACCCCTACTGTGTACCTCACAGTCTTTAGTGTGCTACGATGCCCCTTTTGACGAGGTGGGAAGGACAACTGGCTAATGACTTTATTAATATGCATGACGAATAACGTCCAGGCAATAAACCACCTCCTCACACACTTCCCCGTGCCCTAACACCCTCCCACACTTACACACTTACACACACACATACTTTGAAGTTAGCAAAAAGTAGAGGCAAAAAATCTGCACTAATGTCTGCTTTCCCCCCGCTAATTGACACCCATGAGCTAACTAATTCTCATTTGCATAATTCATGAAGCGCTCCCCTTTCGGCGACCGGTGACCAGCAGTACATAAATATTTTAGCGTGGCAAAAAGGTCACTCCCGGCCTCGGTTCCTGCATCATCATTCATAATATGCAAAAAGTCCTTCCCCAAAGACAGCGGCCGCTCGCTTAATTACGTCTGTTTCTTTAATTACGCTTGTCCTCTGTCCTGTTGATCCTAATGCAAGGTGACCTTATTTAATGGCCACCGGAAATGCCACCGGCCACCCGCTCTGCTGCATTCTCACCATCTCTCACTTTGATGGAGAGAGGACGCGATGCACACTTATTTACTTTCTCGCATCCTCACTCTAATTACTGCGAAGGTCAATCCAGACGTTTTCCTTACTCCGTTATAAAGGTGACGTGGTGTCACTCCGAAACGTCTCCTGCTTTGAGTTTTGCTGTTCGTTCCTTGCTAATTGGAGGAAGAATGAAGGTGCAACTCAATTCTTCGCGGTAAAAATGGTAATTGGAGAAGAGCTTTTCTTGAAAATCCAAATTTCAGATTTCATGATGATATTTACATATTAACGCAGATGCTCTTATCCGGAGTGACGTCCATTTCCTAATTTCAGGGTCAGTCTCTCTGGAGCATCTTGGGGTTAAGGGTCTTGCTCAGGGACCATATGATGGTAGTGCTGGAGGTAGGATTTGAACCCACGACCTCCTGGTTAGAGGCGAGTATCCTAACCACTAGTCCACCACCATCATAATAATCAATAATCACTTTTAGAATCTTCAGAATTTAATCATGAAAGCAACAGTCAAAAACGTCTTTGATCACGCTCCTACACTGTATTTTCACTTTGAACTTCACTTTTCCCATCCTGCTCCACTTCAAACGATGCTGCACGTCCACCAACGTCCACAAGGTGGCTCCGGAGCTCTAGAAATATTCCGGAGCTGAAACGCTCCACGTTGTTAGAGGCGAGAGCGCTAATGGGAATGGATGGCCCGAGTCTCAACCCAAAGCAGACGAGAGCGACTGACTGATGGCGGCCATCCCAAGCTGACACAAAAGAGACTAACCGTGTGTGTGTGTTATTTCTGGCAAAATGGCCTCGTTTCCCGGCAGGTTTGCAGGGGACATGGAGAGTCGCTCGCCGCTCGCTCTCGTTTGGTTAATAAGGCCTCGGACAGAGTGTGAACTAACAACACAACTTGTAATGACCTTTCTTTCTCTCCTTTTTCTCTCTCTCTTTTACTCTCTCACACACACTAATACTCCTACTACACCTCGCTCCCTCCGAGGCCCGTTAGCCTCCTGCTCTCCGCTCTAAACCTGTCTCCGGCTGAAAGCTACGCTGACCGAAATCTCATTTTTTACCCCCTCACTTCCCTGCTGAGCTGTTGTGCTGAGAGAGGAACTACTTAACTGTTTCGTCAGTGCTAAAGCTACTTTTAAAACACTGTAGCTTTGTTAGGAACTATTTTTATTTTTAAAAATAATGGCAAATTGCTACTTAGTTACAAAAAAATCCTAATTTTCAACCGCCTTGTGTTTCTGCTTGGTGTTGACAGACGTGGCATCTGATATGCTTCTGTGCCTGCGCTCTGCACGCTCATTGCAGCTGTGAGACGGAGTCGGAGAACAATCAATAAAACAGTCCGTCAATAAATCATGAGCCACTTCACCGGCCCGTCATCCAGCATCACACACACCGCTAGCTCGCTAACTCAAGGTAGCGGCTCGTAACCGTGTGCCGAACATGCCGAGGGAGGGAGGAGGATGCTGGGATGGAGGTATGGAGGAATGGATAGAGGGAGGGATGCCTGGATTGAGGGAAGGAAGGTGGGAGAGAGGGAGGGTGGGGTGGGGTGGAGGAAGGTATGGAGGGAGGGAGATGGGGGATGGTGGTATGGAAAGACGGAGTGAGGGAGAAATGGGACGGAGGTATGGAGGGTGCGATGCTTGAATGAAGGAATGGAGGGAGGGATGACAGGATGGAGGGATGGCGGTATGGAGGGAGAGAGGGTAGGAGAGATGGTTGGAGGTATGGAGGGAGTGAGGGAGAGATGAGAGATGGATGGAGGACAGAGTTGCTTAGCGATGCCTGAAATCTCATCAGATGTGTAGACGGCAGGAGATTTGTTCCGCTGCCGTTTGTAAGAGCCTCGCCGTGCGGAACGTTCAGCTGGCTGCTGGAAAGTTCTAGAACAAGAAGGTTAAGCGTGAATGGTGGCGTTTCCCTGGAGCCGGATCCGCTCTCATCCATTAATTCCACAAATTACACATTATTCACAACGGTTACAACTGCGCAGACAATACTCTGGAGGGATTTTTGTGATGCTTGTTTACACGATTACAGTTACTCTCACAAAATGTTCAGATTTAGACGCTGCGCTTAGCTCAAGGCATGTTGTACCAGTATTAACATGTTAAATAGCTATATATCCTCGTGCATCTCTTAAACGCGTTTTTTCAGCTGAGAGCTCTCAAAGCCTCACTTCCAGAGTGCTTTCTCGGCGCTTTCTCTCAGCGCTCGTTGTTGCTAAGTTACGAAAAGCACTTCCGCATTCGTTTCTACAGTATTTCAGCGTGTTTCTTTGAGATCGCTAGTTTTGCCGACAAGGTAGAGAGAAATCGCATCTTAGCATTAGTGGCAGCGTTTGAAATAGATACTCACGTCTTCGAGATGAGATTTTGGGTGCATGAAATCTTCTCCAGCTGCTCCAGAAACGACACTATTGTTGTTAGCGAGTTCTTGACTGTGTATGTCCTGCCCTTTCCTTGATTTTGATTGGCTAGCAAGAGACAAGTGACATTGACGAGCTCAGCGCTGTTCTAAAAGTCGAACAGATTTCAACTTCAAGCGCTCTGAGCACTGCGACAAAAAAACATCTCCACTGGTGTTTTTTCCACTGAAGGCACCTAGCGCTGAAGCTTATAGGATTTGTATTAAAAATGTGACCCTCCACGGCAAAACCAGTCGCTTGTCACAATGGAGGTTTCCGAGAAAACGAGCGTTTATGTTGCGTGGGGTAAAATGTTGGATTTTTTGTTTTCAGTGTTTTGAAACAGTGGAAGGTCTATACTGTACTGTTGTGAATAAATTTGGCTGAAAAACTTACCCTTTCCATCCTAAAAATGTGACTTTCTTGAGGTGAGGAATTCAATTCCAGCAGAATGTTAAAAGTTTCTGTTTTGACCGCTCTACTTCAATATTTACGGTAAATCCACTGGTTGACTAGCGTGAAGATATTTCTCCGGAATCCATCTTCGTCTCCCGAGTTCAGTTAACCTAACGCAGGTAGGCTATCCGTGTGGCTGTGAATGCAGCGTAGGCTACCGTAAATACAAACGTAGCCGCGGCCGCACCAAGCGTCTGTGAGTGCTACGGCGATAGTCAACTTCGACGGCAGATTTCTCCGTTTCTCACTTGGTGTGACAGGAGAAACCCGATTCCTTTGAATGTTGATATCTCAGTCATATGTCGTCCTATTTACGATATAGGTATCGTTTTGAAGCTTGATTTATGCCCTTTCGTGAAAACATAATAACTCAATTTGGAAAATTTGCGACTGGTTTTGCCGTGGAGGGTCACAAATAGACACTGGCAGCGAAAAAAGGGCATTTGGTGGACACAGGCCCTTACTGTGCATCAGGTTCTAACTTGTAACTGAAGTGTAAATCATCTCATTACATCATCAGATTGTACATCATCAAATCAACATCTGGATTAAGACGTGTTAGAGGCGTAATCCCTGCAGCATCAACAGATTTAGGAACATTAACAGATACAATTGGACTAGGATACTGCTGAACACATCACACCCAACATCTCCACATAACACACAACTCGTCTTTTCGTTGCTGCTTCTGCTGTCGTACTGGAAACGTGTGTGTTGCTGTTCACTAGATCAACTTCAACCGTATTACTCACTTGATTGGAGACCAGACCAGCCAGTCAGCTTCCTCCAAGCCTGTGACTGGCTGCTTTTGTGCCACATTTATTATACAGTATCAAGTGGAGTGAGCGTGAAGGTGTTGAGTTGAGCGTGTGCAGACAGGATTGAGTACGTACATACACCAGATGTTGCCCCCCAAAGAATTTTGGCACAAAAATAACGCTTTTCACCTTGACGAGAAATATCGTCACGTTTTAATATTGCGAGATCTCATGGCACTAGATATCGACACATCCCTACATTCTACCTTAATAATATATGAGATTAAAATCAGCAAAAATCAGTTGTTTACTGTAATTTTTTCACATCACTCTGGTAGCTGATGTGCCAGATTGCCTTGCAAACACACACACACACACACACACAGTTGTTTGTTCATTCATCTCATATTTATTTTTCATGTAGAGATGAAAGTGACTGTTTGAACTTATTAGAACAAGGTATTTGTGAAAGTCTTCATGTAAATGTCAGAGTGCGTGTTCGTGGATATGTCATGAGTGCATGAGTGTGTGTGTGTCCGAAACGTTCCTCCTACTTGGCCCTCTGACCCTATTATGCCAGTCATGGACGGTGCAGAGTGTTCTGTGTGTGTGTGTGGGACAGGGCCCATGTGTGTTGTCTTGCTTTGCTTTCAAACCTGCTGCCCTCTGCTCACTAACAAGGGCTCACACACACAAACACTTCGGAACACTTTCTTTTACGAGGTGCTTGTTTCCTTTCTTCCTGACCTGACAACGTTATCTGTATGAGAAGAAAATATATATTTTCACTGTAAATATCATGTCAGAGCAGGTTTGATGAAATACACACAACACCTATATCCCCTTTAGCCTCTAGCAAAGTCTAAGCTTCTTCTGGTAGGTCAGGTCTTACACACACACACACACACACACACTTGTATGACCTGGACTCTGTGGAGACCTCATCATCTGGAACCAGCTGGGAATTTTTCGGACTCTTTTGACTTTTGACCAAATTGCAATTTAATATTGAACTAATTTTAGCATAACGTTGCCGAGTGGATCTTAGCAAGTGGCTCCAGCAACGACTTGGGATTTGAAAGTGTCTCTTGGACGATTTTTATATCTTCACTTCTTTAAAATGTATTAATTAACGATTAATGTTTTCTTGTGTATTAAATGTTCATGCACGTGGTCGCCCAGAGGAGGATGGGTCCAGGTCCGAGTCTTGGTTCCTCTCAAGGTTTCTTCCTATTAGAGGGAGTTTTTCCTTGCCACTGTCGCCTCAGGCTTGCTTGTAAAGCGCTTTGTGACGATAGCTGTTGTTAAGAGCGCTATATAAATAAAATTGAATTTTGATATTCTTATCTTTATGAGGTCACTCCATAAGACCCTGTCCACGAGGGCGTCTGAATCCGTCGTTTTTCTGGTGTCTATGGCGTCAGGTGAGCGTTTTACTGCTCATTGGAGCCAGTCACAGCGTCCACATGGACGTTCATGACCTGCGCATTCGGATGGCGTCTTCATGCAACGTTTTCTGCCAAAATTCGGACGAACGCAAAGAAAACGTCGCTATTGCATTCATATGGCGTTTGGTTGACTTTCTGGAGGACCGAATATCTCCCATAATTCCAAAGGTGTTCTGATACGGGAAATGCGGAAGAAACCGTGTTTTTAAAGTGTCCGAGGAGATTGATCCAGCCCGGCCGGATTGGCGGCAGTGTTTTTTCTTCTGATGTCTACGTGGCTTGTTTAAAAGAAGGAAGTCCAGGCTGAGTTTTATTGGGGACTGGACCCAAAATGTTCCTACAAACCATGAAAAATGGACAAATCATAGTTTTCAGGGGACAGCCAGGACCTCATAAGCCCCTAAATACATGAACACACACACACTGGCCTCCTTCATTACTGTGCCCTGAGATGTCGCTTCTCGGCTGGTTTTGACAGCTGGCAGCGGTGCATGTTCTCATCCTGCCATGCTGAGTGTGTGTGTGTGTGTGTGTGTGTCTACTGGGGAGAGCAAGAGCAGCTTAACACACAGGCATGCAGTCTCTTGTCAGCCCTGACCTAAAGGACAAGCCCCACCAAGTCATCCACCACACACACACACTCAAACACACACAGAAACACACACACACACACACACACAGAAACACACACACACAGAAACACACACACACACACACACAGAAACACACACACACACTCACACAGAAACACGCAGTCCGAGCATCAGTCGGACAAGCATATGTGGAGCAAGGAAAGCAGAAGTGTGTGTTGATGTGTGTTTGTTTCTCTATGTGTGTGTGTGTGCTGGTAGTTTGGAGAAGGGAGTGTAGGATGGAGGGATGAGAACGAAGGAAAAAGAGACACGAAGGAAAGAAGATAGAAATGAAATGGAAAATCTGCACATCCTTCTTTCTCCTCTATTCTCTTCTCTTTTCTCCTCTCGTCTCGTCTCATCTCTTCACTTCTGTTTTCTCATCTCCTCTCTTCTTTTTTTCTCCTTTTTTCCTCCTCTTCTCTCGTCTTCTCTTTTCTCCCCTCCACTTCTCTGTTTTCTTCTCTTCTCATATCATGTCTTCTCTTCTCTTAACTTCTGTCTTCTCTCTTCTTTTCACCTATCTTCTCCTCTTTTCTCTTATCCTTCCTCCGCTTCTCCTGTCTTCCTTTTTCCTCTTATCTCATCTCTCGTCTTCTCTTCTGTCTTCTCATCTTCTGTCCTTTCTTTTCTCATCTTCTCCTGTATTTTCTTTCCTCTCCTCTCCTCTTTTCTTCTCTTCTCCTCCCTTCTCTTTTTTCTTCTCTTCTCTTTACTGTCTTCTCATCTCCTCTCTCCTTTTGTCCTCTGTTCTCCCGTCTTCCCCTTTTCTCTCCCCTCTTCTCTACTCCTCTCTTCCCTTCTACTCTGTTCTTCTCTCTTCTCTGTTTTATTCTCTTCTCTTTTTCCTTTGCAAATGATATTTTATTAAGTGAAGAGCAAAGGTCCAGTGCACAACTTTTTGCATGTATCTGCATTTGCTTGTCATTAGTTACCTGTGTGTGCCTGCACCATAAAAATACAGCTAATCACTTACTCGATTTTACTGAGCAGTTATACCGAGTTATTGTGGTGCTGTAATGTTATTAAACATCTCTAAGAACACTTCAAACAGTTTCACCACCCTGCAATGGAACCTGTGCTCGGTAGTTTCAACTCGACTCAATTACAACAAGATTTTCTCTCACCGTTAACCGGAAACGACATCTCCTTTACGCACCTCTAAAGCCTTTACGAGCTTCACACCTGCTCTGATGCCGCCGTTTACCGAGTTCCGACCCGAGTGTTTTCTCACGGTCGACTCGCGGTTCCACACTTGACACATCCTCTTATGGGCCCATAATTTTTTGGACGACAGTGTTTTGGTGAGATGCCAAGGAATTCCATATTCAAAAATGCAGTGTTTACATAGTCGGAACAAGAGAGAGAGAGAGAGACTAAGTGTTCATTATCGAGGCCTGTATGAAAGCTGTGCCAGAGAGAGAGAGTGAGAGAGAGTTGGTGAGCCTGGAGGTGCTTGTTAAACGCTGCCAGTCTCATCAAATATGGATGGCATCTTACACACCATCAGGTGGTTTATTACGAGCTGGAAAAGTGCGAGTTGCACGGCACCATCTCCTTTATTTACCCCTGTCTTTCTCACATCCCTCCATCCCTCCATCCCTCCAGGCCTGGGGAAGGATAATGATGGAGTTTTTATTTTTTCTTTGGTTAAGACCCGGTGATATATCAGCGTTTACTCGTCGGGTTTTTAAGTGAGAATGGTTTCGGCAGCCTCCTAATGGATCTCGAATCAACGTCTCGCGGGAAACGAGTCTCGGAGAAATGACACAGGGCACGTCTTTATAAACACACAGCCCAAAAGTTCACTTTAGTTTAACTCCAGCTGATGGGAGTTGGGCTCGGCTCCTGGAACGGGAGTTTGTTATTTTAGGGGAAATGTTGGTGGGATTTATAAAAATGCATTGTATTACAGTGACATAACATTAGCTTGTGTTCAGTGGTGTTGTACATGGACTGAGTATTAAACATATTACTAGATGACCACAACTATAATAATGTGCATTTCTATAATAGCAAACGTTATCTGTTATATAAAGAGACAGAGTAAATAGTATATATACAGATTATTGTTCCATTTAATTCTAAATTAGTTTGAATTGTTGATTTGATATTTTCTGCAGTAATAATGTGAGATCAAATCATTACAACATGCATTTTGATCATGTCATAAAAGTTAACCTCTCTCCTCTTCTCCTCTTCTCTTTTTTCTGGTTTTCACTTCTCTTCTTTGCTCTTTTCTTGTCTTCACTTCTCGTCTTTGGTCTTCTCTTGTCTTCAATTCTCCCTTCTTTTTTCTCCTTTCTTCTCTTCTCTTCTCTTCTCTTCTCATTTCATCTGTTAATGTTTCTCTCGTCCATCTTCTTTTATTTGGTCCTCTCTTCACTTCTCTCTCTTTTCTCTTCTCTTCTCATTTCTCCTTTTCTTTTGTTTTCTTTTCTCTACTCTTCTTCTGTCTTTCCTTTTTTTTTTGTCTTTTCTTCTCTTTTTTCTCCATTCTTCTTTTCTCCTCTCATTTCCTGTTTACTTTTCTTTTCTTTGTTCTCTTCTCTTCACTTGACTTCTCTTTTTTGCTCGTCTTGTCTTCACTTCTCCCTTTTTTCTCTTCTCCTTTCATCTTTTCATTTTCATTTCTCTCGTCTCCTATTATTTTCTTTTATCCTCTCTTCTCCTCTTCTCTCTTCTATTCTTTGCTTTTCTCTTGTCTTCTCTTCTTTTGTCTTCTCTTTGAACTCATTTCTTCTCTTCTCTTCTCTTTTCAGTTCCCTACCAGGTGAAGCAGGGAACGTGTGAGGTTGTAGCGATTCACCGCTGCTGCAATAAGAATAAAATTGAGGAACGTTCTCAGACCGTCAAGTGCTCCTGTTTCCCGGGGCAGGTTGCCGGGACGACGAGGGCACAGCCGTCCTGTGTTGAAGGTGGGCTATGAATTTATACAAAAATGTATTTGATCTTTTTTTCCCCTGCTCAAGTGCAATGTCAATGGCACTTCGCTCTAGATAAAACATTAACAATTTTGGATGTGGCACGGTATTGTAGCTACAAATTTAAAGTGTGGAAATCTATATAATAATCAAATATAATTTCCAACAGTGAAAGACAGTGAAAGAGTTTTGAAAATCACGTCCTTTTTTGACTCAAAGTATGTGCGTTATATAGTTGATAGATAAAAACACAAGAATAAAAACTGAACAGTAGTATACTGTGTGTGTGTGTCGAGGTGTGTGTGTGTCCACATTACTCTGTGTACACTCTATTCTGCTGCGCTTGTGTTGACAGTGCAAGAGGGAGCCAGAGCGAGAGAAAGCTTGGGGGTCAGTCTGATTGACCCACGTCTTCCTCAATCTGGAGGAGGAGATGGGGATTTTCTTTTCGGCCATAAAGAGAAAGAAAGAAAGAGAGAAAGAGTGGAGTGGGGGAGGAGGAGGGAGGAGTGGAGTGGGGGGAGGGGGTCAGTCACCCCTATCAACACTGCTGGAGCTCAAACCCTCCAGGACCAGCTCTGGAACTCTCTCTTCCCCCCAGCTCCCCACCTCTCCTCCTCCCCTTATGCCCAGTAGAACTCACCCCAGCTGGGGACCGACCCCTTACCCCTGACCCCGCTATCCCTCCTTCCCTCCTCCCTCCCTCCCTCCCTCCATCTCTCCATCCCTGCCTTCTCCATCCCTCCCTCCTCCATC
>JAVGVS010002438.1:0-11572 GCA_032718565.1 Distichodus sexfasciatus
TGTGTTTGTGCATGTCTAAATATATTCATACTTTTATGTGTATACTTCTGTTAAACTGATGTTCACCTCATGGTTTATTTGTGGCTGGAAAGGGTGTAACTGATTGGGGTTTTTTGTACAAACCTTGTTGCTGAAAAAAGCTATTCACAAAAATGGTGCAACATTTGCTTTTTGTTGTGTGTAGGTGCTATCCTGGTCTTTTTGCCTGGGTTGGCTGAGATAAAACAGTTATATGAACAGCTGCAATGTAACAAGATGTTCAACAAAAGATCAGCTAAAAGGTATATAACAATACATATCCATTGCTCATTCAGTTTTTTCACATTTGTTAAATGATTGTGTAATTGCTGTAGGTGTGTGGTATATCCTCTCCACTCCTCTCTGTCCAATGAAGAGCAGCAGCTAGTATTTACACGTCCCCCAGACGGTGTGACCAAAATCATTATTTCCACCAACATTGCAGAGACATCGGTTACAATCGATGATGTAGTTTTTGTCATTGACTCCGGCAGAATGAAAGAGAAGAGGTAAGTGGATTTGAATAGTTGTAGAGTTAGGATTAACAATTATTACGGTTTTTGCCAGGTTTGCCAACTTTTGATTTCTCTTGAAGCCTCTTTGGTGTGTGCTATTTAGGACTTTAAGAGGAGCAGATATCAATAGAAATCATTACTGTGATTATAGTAATCAAAGTGAAGACATTTTACTGGTTCTTACACAGATATTCAGTAGCATTCAAAGGTTACATATATATACACCTACTCATGTTCTACTTTATCCAAAAATGTAGAAATAAATAATAAAACAAAAGATTTTTTACACTCTCAGTGAGCTTCATGTAGGAGACTGGACTGTTTCTTCACTCAGTAAAGTTACTTTAGATTTTTTAGGATTAAGTTACAATTATGTTATTAGATGTAAGTAAGATATTGTATCTGTTTGTTTGTGTGTCAGGTATGATGCTAGCCGCAGTATGGAGAGTCTGGAGGATGTGTGGGTGTCTCGTGCAAACGCCTTGCAGAGGAAAGGGCGTGCAGGCCGAGTGGCGTCAGGAGTCTGCTTCCATCTATTCACCAGCCACCGCTTCTTCCACCACCTCAGCCAACAGCAGCTCCCAGAGATCCAACGAGTGCCTTTGGAGCAGCTCTGCCTCAGGTTAGAGACTTAAGTCTGTTCAGCCATCACAATCACATACCGAACTCTCATTGGATCAACTTATGATGTCCAAAGAAACAAATGTGGCTTTGAATTAAATATATATAATAAGGACATAAGTGAATAATTCTGTAAGTTACCATTAGCTGTTTTTTTGTTTTGTTGTTTGGTTGTTTTTTTAAGTAGGGCTGGTGCGTGGTGCTGTAATGGCAACAGGTAGAGAGTGTCTTTCGTGCATCCTCTTGTGCATTTTGTTTGTCTAAGTGTCTGTTTGACTGAGTGCTTGATTGATTATGACATACACCTACCTATTGTTTTAATCAATGCATTTTCAGCAAGTTTACAAAATACATCTCTTCAAGAAGAGAAAGTGCCTACTACTGTTACCACTGTTGCTGCTTCTGTCGTATCGCTCATGGCAATACCTGGGAGACTTGAAATGGGAATTCTGCAGTACTTCAGAGAGGATGTGCTGTTTTTGCAGAATATGGTTTTGTAGTCCCGGTCTTGTTCACTGGCGGAATACTTTGAAAAGGAAGCAGGGTTGGAGATTCACTGATACATAAAAATGTGTGTTGCTCCCCTCCATTATTCTCGCTAATGTTTAATTGTTACGGAATAAATTGGATGAACTTCATGCGAACATAACTTGTCAATGCAGTGTTTGGGGTAGGTGCATGTGCATCACAACAACAGTGATGTGTAAAGGGTAGAGGTGCAACAGAGTCAGTTCACAGTCCAGGTATGTGTGGTGGGGGGAGTGTGAGGGCAAGAAGTGTGTTCAAGAGTCTGATGGCTTGTGGGAAAAAGCTATCACGCTTTCTGGTGGATTGAGTCCCAATGCTGCGATAGCATCTGCCGGATGGGAGGAGTGTAAAGAGTCCATGTGAAGGATGTGAGAGGTCGAGCATGATGCAGGAGGCCCTCCTACTCCTCTTGCAGTGTTTGTGAAAGATGTCCTGCAGCAGGGGCAGAGACACTCTGATGATGTTGCCAGCTGCTTTAACAATCCTTTGTAGCCTTCTGTGACCAGCAACAGTGCTATTACCAAACCAGACGGAGATGCAGCTGGTCAGGACGCCCTTTATGGTGCCGCTGTAGAACACGCTGAGAATGGGAGGAGGGAGGTTGGCACGTCTCTGCCGTCTCAGGAAGTGGAGACACTGCTGGGCCTTTTTGGTGATGGAGGTGGTGTTGGTGGTCCGGGTGAGGTTGTCTGAGATGTGAACTCCTAGGAACTTGGTGTTCTTTACAGTCCCAACCGTGGAACCGTGGATGCTGAGTGATGTGTTGGGTGGAGCGAGTTTTCCTGAAGTTGACGATCATTTCTTTGGTTTTGTCCACATTCAACAACGGGTTATTCTCACTGCACCAGGCAGCCAGCTGCTGAACCTCATCTCTGTACGCCGACTCATTGTTGCTGATGAGCCCCACCATGGTCGTGTCGTCTGCAAATTTGATGTGGTTTGAGCTGTGCAGGGCGGTGCAGTCGTAGGTCAGGAGTGTGAACAGCAGTGGACTAAGAACGCAGCCCTGAGAAGCTCCTGTGCTCAGTCTGATGGTGCTGGAAATGTTGTCGCAGATTCTGACAGGAAATCCAGTATCCAGTTGCAGAGGGAGGAGCTCAGTTTCACATACAGTCTTTGGAGAATGATGGTGTTGAATGCTGAACTAATGTCTATGAACAGCAATCTACCATAAGTGGGACAGAAGTCATTCAGACAGGATACTGAAGATTTTTTTGGCACTCGGATTAGGGCTGGGCGATATATCGAGTTTTTAAAATATATCTATATATTTTCATACGAGATATAGGATTACACAATATTGTTTATATCGATATAATTTATTTTGCGGTAAAATTATACTAAGAGGTCCGGCATACGGCATCACATCAATGCCAAAACTACAGCGCGCAAAATGGCTTGCCGCAAAAACTTCGTGGGCGTAAATTTCAAAGTCGCGAGCGCAAATTTGAAACTCGAGAGCACAAAATTAAGAATCGAGTGCGTGGTTGTGATAATATTGCATGCAAACTGTATTTTTTCTCTCTTTAATGTATTTTTTCCTCTCGATGTGTTAAATGTCCTTGCGAGCAAGTAGATTACCGACGAGCGGCTTTTTTGCTCGAGTGAGATTTCTATGTTCGCGGTTTGAAAGGGGCAGGTTCTGGCAGTTTGAGGGCGGGGTTTTGGCTGTTTCTGCCTGCGAATCCTATTGGCCGATGGCTCCTGGTCTTGGAATTGACTGCACGCTACAGAAAGTTTCTACAGAAAAGCCAAAGATGACGGAGGAAGAGGAACGGCGACAGGTAGGTTGAACGCAAGTTATAGTTCGAACTTATAACTATAGTTAGGTCTTACACATTTAATAAGCACGCAATCAGTGGCTCCCTTTGCCCACTTGTCTGTCCCCAAACTGCCAAAACCCTGCCCCTTGCAAACCGCGCGCATAGAAATCTCACTCGAGCAAAAAAGCCGCTCATCAGTAATCTACTTTGCGCGCGAGGATATTTAACACATCGAGAAGAAAAAAGACATTCGAGAGAGGAAAAATACAGTTTGCATACAATATTATCACAACCGCGCACTCAATTCTTAATTTTGTGCTGTCAAGTTTCACATTAAGCGCTCGCGACTTTGAAATTTTTGTGGCAAGCCATTTTGCGCGCTGTAGTTTTGGCATTGATGTGACGCCATACAGGTAGGCTATGTTATGAAAAAATAACATCACTGATGTAAAGGAAAATAAAAAATAAAATAAATTTCCCATCCCTTGCTGTCACTGGGGAAAAAAAAATCCCTACCATCCCATGACCTCAACTGACAACCAACAGGAACCAAACCTTTTTTTTTCCTTAGGCCCTAGCTTGTTATTTATTTCCTCAATATTTGACTTGTTATTTGAGATTTGCACAGGATACACTGCGGATACACTGACCAGGAGTTGAACAATTTTGTTCAGTCAGTTTTGTTGTTTGTACAGGTTATTGTAAAAGAGGAAGCACTTTGACACTCATTCTTTTTGCTCTGTATCTGTTATATTTACATTTTATTTTTTAATCAGAGAGCATTTTTATTTAATATATAATTTAGTTTGTTTTTAATAAAAGAGCCCCTGTGACAGTTGGTACATGTGGCTTTGACCCAGAATTGGTTTTTGTTATTACTTCACAGAAAATAATATTGAGATATATATCGTATATCGCCATTTACCAAAAAATATCGAGATATGATTTTTGGTCCATATCGCCCAGCCCTAACTGGGATGATGCTGGTGGACTTGAAGCATGCTGGGACGATCATCTGGCACAGTGATGTGTTAAATATGTCTGTGAAGACATTGGCCAGCCGTTTAGTGCAGTCTCTGAGCACACGACCTGGAATGTTGTGTGGTCCAGCAGCCTTTCAATTCAAATTTATTTATATAGCGCTCTTAACAACAGTCATTGTCACAAAGCACTTTACATACAGCCATGGCCAAAATTATTGGCACCCCTGGAATTTTTCTAGAAAATGCACCATTTCTCCCAGAAGACTATTGCAATTACAAATGTTTTGGTATAGCGTCTTTCCATGCTAATTCAAACACTACTAATACAGTTTGTCGCCACTTATGCTCTAGTTTCCGTGTCTCTTGTTTTAGGCTACGTAGGTGCTCATTATACCAAGGGGATGTTTTATTTTCTCTGATCTTTTTAATTTTTAACGGAGCAATTTTATCTAAGGTGGAACGAAGCGTAGATGTTAGATAGTCCATATTACTCTCAAGTTCAGCAAGATTAGACATTTCCCCTGTCAGGAACGACAGATCGGGGAGATTATCAATAAAGTTACTAGCTGTATCTGAAGTGATTGTACACTTGGTGCAGAAGCGAGTTGTATTATTTGTATTTTAACTAAAGTGAAAATCAAATGTAATAAGATGGTGGTCAGAAATAATACTAGTCTGAGGCAGTACTGTTACATTATCTACATTAAGACCAAACGATAGGATTAAATCAAGGGTATGACCGCAGTTGTGAGTGGGCCCAATTTTGAGCAATGCCCATGGAATCTAGTAAATTAGTAAAAGCTGCTGTCAGAGGATCTTGTTCATTATCTACATGAATATTAAAATCCCCCACAATTATTGCTCTTTTGGTTGAAATGACGAGAGGGAGCGACGAAGAACTACATTTTGCAAATATGTCTGCAATTCTAAGGAATAATAGTTCAAATGAGTTAAATGTAAATTTAGGTCCTGACTTCTGTGTTATTGAAAGAGATCTTTTGAGATTGTTGCAACACCTCCACCTTTACCACTGCGTCGGGGTTTACGCTCATAACTATATCCTGGAGGCGTCACATCATTTAAGGCTAAATACTCGTTGGGTCTTACCCATGTCTCAGTTAAACAGAGCACATTTAGGACATGGTCTGAAATCCTTTCACTAATAATAAGTGCCTTAGTAGTTAATGATCTAACATTTAGTAGTCCTACTTTCAGCTTAGTGCTGCGGATATTCTGCATTGGTTTCTCTAATTTAATAGAAATTAGATTGGAAAGGGACTCCTGTCGCATTTTACGTAAACTATTTTTGGTTCAGGGCACAGAGACAATGTCAATATGGTGGTACCTAGGTGGCGGCTCAAGGCAACTCGCATGCGGTTGGTTTAACCTTTTTGCCTGCGGCCTGGTCTTGGCTCCGGTTTGTCAATGGCCGCCTACACCTGAACCTGCATAAAGGCTAGCTGCTATGTTCTTTGAAATATGGGCAGCACCCTCCCACTAGGGGTGGATACCATCCCGGCTCAAAAGACCTGGCTTTCCCTCGAAAGTGGACCAGTTATGTACAAAACCTGTGCTATTTTCAGAGCACCACTTTGACGCCAGTTCAAAGCAGTTCAGCGACCAGAGCCTGCTGTAGGTCTTGGAGCTACGCCTAGCTGGGAGGGGGCCAGAGAGAGTTACTGCCTGCGACATTGTTTTGGCTAGCTCACACACCTCTTTAAAATTACTTTTGGTTACTTCAGACTGTCTGAGCTTGACGTCGTTGGTGCCGACATGGATGACTATCTTGGAATATCTACGTCTATTACTGGCCAGCACCTTAAGATTGGCCCTGATGTCCGGCACTCTGGCTTCCGGTAAACAATTTACCTCAACTGCTGGTGCCACTAAGGGTCTAGCTATTTTCACGTGCTGTAGAATAGAATCACCTATGTCTATGTCGCCAAACCGCCACCCATTGGTTCTGCTGCGGGAACCCTAATGCCGGAGTTTTGGGGCCTGAAAGCTCTAAATCTGAACCTGAAGCCCCCAGACTCCCTGACTGCGAACCTGCAGCTAAAAGGCTACCTGGCGACTGTGCTAATGTCTGGAGGCGCGTCTCTAGTTCTATAATCTTCTCCGTCAGAGCTTCTACCATACACCTTACACCTTTTACAGATAAAGTTATCACTACTTAAACTATCACTACTGATGGAGGAGCTAAGGCTTAAGATACTCACACACCTCTTTAAAATTACTTTTGGTTACTTCAGACTGTCTGAGCTTGACGTTGTTGGTGCCGACACGGACGACTATCTTGGAATATCTACGTCTATTACTGGCCAGCACCTTAAGATTGGCCCTGATGTCCGGCGCTCTGGCCAACAATTTACCTCGACTGCTGGTGCCGCTAAGGGTCTAGCTATTTTCACGTACCGTAGAATAGAATCACCTGTCACCAGAGTACTTTCAACAGGCGTCTCAGCAGGTGTTTCATTGAGCGGGGCAAACCTGTTCACCACGCTAATAGATGGAGAGTGGTGCTAGCCTTTGCCGAAGGGAGTAGCCTTTGCCGAAGCTCGGGCTGTCCGTCTATGTCGCCGAACCACCACCCATTGGTTCTGCTGTGGGAACCCTAATGCCAGAGTTTTTGGGCCTGAATGCTCTAAATCTGAACCTGAAGCCTCCAGACTCCCTGACTGCGAACCTGCAGCTAAGAGGCTACCTGGTGACTGTACTAATGTCTGGAGGCGCGTCTCTAGTTCTATAACAGAACTTCTCTGTCAGAGCTTCTACCATGTTACACCTTTTACAGATAAAGTTATCACTATTTAAGCTATCCCTGCTGACGGAGGAGCTAAGGCTAAACATTCTGCACTTTCTTGAGGTGAGGAATTCAATTCCAGCGGAATGTTAAAAGTTTCTGTTTTGACCGCTCTACTTCAATATTTACGGTAAATCCACTCGTTGACTAGTGAAGATATTTCTCCGGAATCCATCTTCGTCTCCCGAGTTAAGTTATTTCATGAAAACATAATAACTCAATTTTGAAAATTTGCGACAAGCGACTGCTTTTGCCGTGGAGGGTCACATTTTAGGTTTTAACCGCTGATTATATTACTTGAATCACTTAGCGTTAGGAAAAATATGAAAAGAAAAAGAAAAATTAATGTTAAGACGCTGTGCGTTCGGGCAGAGGAAGCCCTATATGCTTGCCGATTTCTCACGAAGACTTTTAAAATGATGCCCGCGCCAAGCAGTGTCTAATCAGTCATTAGTCACTTTGTTTTAAAAGTTTGCAGTAAGAAATTGACAAAATATAATGCAGTTTGAGTTTGAAAGAAAAAAAAGGAGTAAGGGACACCAACTTGTGACCGGCGTGGCACTACCAAGAAGCAGGAAGTGACGAGACGTGACGCAAAATCGACTCAAAACTATCCAAAACTTTAGTATTTCCTCATTTTTGAGTTGATCAGATTCTTCTTCCATTTTATAATGTTAGAGAGTAATCAATAAGGAAAAAATAAATATAGAAAAATTCACTATTTATATCAAATAATTTTATTCTATGTGCAAATATAATGTCTCTGCATAATAAAAACTCTGCAAGTCAATAAAACAGACACTGTTCTTACTACTGCTAGTACTTATATTTCAAGACTGTAAGGTCTGTAAAGGTTATTGAGTTGTTTACTCTCGGATTGGATAACTTCTCACTTTAAGTGTAACCACTGATGTTGCTGCGGACCGCAGTCACCCGCCCCACCCCTTCACGCACCAGAACATGTGAGCGGATTTGAGCGGTTAGAATTTCTGCTCCCCGCTAATGTGGTTGTTTGCCCCACCCACTTGAATTCAATCTAGTTGCTCTGCTTTCCACACTGCTAAAATTATATCCTGCTCCTGTGAAATCGCTCTACGCGCTCACGCTCCGATTTAAAATAAGCTATATGCCTAACTACTGCCAGTTAAAACGAAGCCTTATATCCTAATGAACTCAGAGCAGCGGCAATATAGTCACTCAGGGCCATATGTACAAAGGCTTTTGCGTGCGTTCTAGACGTTAAATCATCGCTATTACCACCTTAAAACATGGCGTGATATGTATGAACTGACTGGAAGCGAAATTTGCCTTCTATTTTCCCGTCTACAGGAATGCATATGCATTTGTGGGAAGGTTAGTAGAAATGTGAGAGTTCCGTGCCAACAAATGGGTGGAGAAGCATTAACTGTGATTGATTAAATATTCTGTCGTATGTATCAAAACTGAGGGTGACAGCACTAGTCTGTTTTGCAGTTCAACTTTTCCGCCTATTAAAAGCAGGTGTAACTGGTGGGAACATGGTTTACTGTATGAAGTTCAGAAACAATGGAATCAGTATTCAAAGCACTATGTTTACTTTGTTGTACCATATCAAATGCAATTTTAGTTTTGTTTGCCTTTTGTCTTACTTTTGCTTTTTCACATCACGTTCCTATGCCTGTTTGACTATGAAGTTGTTAATCGCAGCACAAATTGAATTTTTTTGTCTTTTAGCGTAGAGAGCAGAATTACTGTCTGGCATTATCTCTCCATTGATGACATCTTATTAACATGACACTACTGTATTATTTCTGATCACTAAAATTTTCATGTTGGCCGTGGTTGATTTCATTTCAACAACCCATGCAATGTTGTGGCCACCGCGCGTATAACGTGAGGGGGCGGAGACCAAGCGCAAACTATGAGATTAGCTTCAGGTTTGGTAAATGGGACGTAAAAAGAGAGGGTATAGTATGAGTTGAGTTTAACTTATAATGTTATCAGTTTGGATAACTGCTTCCAGTGAAGTGATTTTCTCATTATAGCGAGAGAAATATTGAATAAACATATTTAATGTTGCTTTATGTATGTTGTTTGCTTTGTTCAGCCTTTTTTGAGGGCTGCTTAGGCTTTGCATGTTCTACTTACTTGTCATTTGGTGTAAAACGTGCATTGGTCTTGTCTCGGTCACGACACACTGGGTCAGACTAGGTGTTGGTTTAGGTGGTCTTTATGGTCTTCAACCATAGCCTGCATCTATCTATCAGATAATTGAATGGCTGAACATCATGTGAACTTTCATCATGTCTTTTTAACACTTGGTCTCTTTTAACAATTGTTTCTTTTAACATTTTTTTTCATGCTGTTGGGGTGTGTGCGCACGTGTGTGCTTTTGGGTGGCTGCTCCTCCGCATGTGAAGTTCCTGACGGAAAAACTAAGTTCTATGAATCTGATTTTAGCCTCGACGTTATGAAGTGTGTATAAAACGAGCAGTCAAGTTAAAGCAAATATAATCAAATGTCATGCAATATTTCTGCTGATCATTATGAATGGAAAAAATGCAGCTGACTTCATGACAAATCTACAAGATATGTCTATCTGATATAACAGAACTTACTCTTCTTTAAAGCTCAAGAAAGGATGGTTTGTTTGCAAACAGGGTTAGAGAGCCTTATTTTTTTCCATGCAAATTCATTTACTTACAAAATCCCTCTAATCATTTTGAAATGTTGATTCTTTCCAAAAAGAGATGATCATCACTTTATAACAATTATTCATGTATATTTAAAATCACAGTATAGATATTGCATAGAAAAAAATACTGCAATGTGATGTTTTTCCACAGTTGTGTTGCCATAGTTTTTTCTCCTATCACTGTAACTGGTCAAAAGGTGATATAAACACTACCGCTCAAAAATTTGAGATCACTTGGAAATTTCCTTGTTTTCCATGAAAACACATGACATTAGTATGAATAGGAAATGAGCAGGACATGCAGACATTGTCAGAGTTAGAAATAATTGTTAGAATTATCTAAAATTTGTTCTTAAGAATAATCTATGTCGGATTCGTGAAGTGTTCCTAAGCAGCAGAATTGTTCGCACCTGTGTCCCTTAGAATGATGAATCCCACGTCTTCATAATTGAAAGCGTGTGCCAGTTTTTCTGAATAAGCATAGGGGAATGTCCCGCAATGTCCCATAAAAGGTCATGAGACTGTAGGGCCGTGTGCAAAAGGTGAGACCGAGAAGAATGTCAAAGAGACGCACAGACAGTTGTTGTGCCGAAATCAGTGCAGCTGTTGTGAAAAGCAGCCCTTTCACAGGTGTGCACATTTCACGGTAGTCGTCTTACTACAAATAAACATAGAGAGGATTAACGTCTAATTCGCTTCCATGTAGAGGAAATGCCAAAAGGAGCAAAATTACATGTTCTTGATCCTTCAGAATGCACCGTTTAATAGACAGTACTATTTCATTCATTTAAAAACAGAGTTAAAAAAACAACAAAAACAAACCCCTTAAAATGAACAATTTACAAACTCCAAAAAACAATAGCATTCTTGGTCTACAACACACTTAGTATAAATTAAAGTCCATATGTATCTTTAAAGATGAAGGGCCAATTTCCCAGTCGAGGATTATGCCCAGTCCAGCCCAGTTCTGGTAAATCTCCATTGGTTCTACAACTTAATCGAAGACCAGGCTTAATCCATGAGCAAGAAACCAGGCCATACAGTGTGCTGCATTATTTTTACGTCTTTTCGTCATGTTTCTTTTGGTGTTTATTAAAGGTAGAAGCGAATTGGACGTTAATCCTTTGTCATTATCAGTCACTGAACAAGCAGTATTTAATACACATGATGGCTGATTGTACCATTAAAGTAATTTTTAATTTATTTATTATTATTATTATTATTATTATTATTATTATTATTATTATTATTATTTGCATGTAATTTTTTCTCTGTAAGTTGGTGTTGCTGCAACAGCATTGTGCTCTATGTGTATTTGTGACGCATGCTGGATGTGCAGTATATATGTGTTTTTACCTTGACTGCCGATAGGTTCACGGGCGCGGCCTTGGGCTTACCCTCGGGCTCTGGGGCGGCTGCGGGCGCGGGCGCGGGCGCGGGTGCGGGCTCGGCCTTCTTGGCGGGTTCGGGCTTCTTGGCGTCTTTCTTGGGTGCCATGTTGTGATGGGTGTCAGATTCAGGACTCGGGACCTGGGACAAGGGAGGCGAGCAGCGCTGAGTGGGAAGCACGAGGCAGGACGGCGTGTGCGGCCTAATATAAGCGTGCCTCGGGGCCAGGTTTTGGAGCACACACCCGCGGCCCGATTGGACGGCGCGTGAGAGGGGGA
>JAVGVS010002439.1:0-11571 GCA_032718565.1 Distichodus sexfasciatus
CGATGAAGACAGTACATGTTAGGAGGAAGAGTTATATTGGGTACGAAGTGAGGTCTCTGTGCATTGCAATGCCAGTTGATTTCGGGCTATCGTTTGGTGTTCTTTTTTCTATTTCGCCAAACAGAACATAGAAGCCTATTTGCCTGCATCCAATGCAGCAGTCCACTGTTTATAGCTGAAACAGCACTGCAGGAGTGTTTCAAAAAAAATCTTGCACAGTATGTTAAACATAGCAAACAGTAGATTGGCTGGTGCTCAGAAGATTCCAGTAGTCAAATTCAGCTAACCTCTATGGCTAATGTTAGCTTACTAGCCTGTTAGCTAGCCAGCTAGATGGCTAGCAAGCAGTAGGTGCGTTTAAGATAAAAGCTACAGCGGGCGAATCATATCCGCGCGTCTTACAGATTGTATACAGGATGCCACCAAGCCGTAGAAACCGCTAATACTGCTGTGTGATCGACTGTACGTGTGCGCGATCGCGAGGCCGACGAGGCTAACGTTCGCTAACGTAAGGCTGGATTTACTCGGCCAGGAAAAAAAAAGTCACGGACCAGCACAACACAAAATATCATTTATTACCTTCGGAACCAGATCCTAACGCTTCCTCTCTACCAACTCCAGTCCCACTGCGAAGTCCAGGCGGGGAGAGTTGGAGAATTGTTCGGCGGCCCGTTACCGTGCGAGTTTTCTTTCCCATACCTGAGAAGGCGTTGTTGTCTGAGTACCAGTAATAATGGTGATCCGACCACTACCGCCCATTCGCAGCGTCGCAGAACGCCCGTCACAGGAGAACAGCAGGCTCAGGGCGGAAGCTACGTCACTGCTTCTGGGAGGATGTTTTCTGCAGGCGCCCTCGCTGTGTTAGGAGGTGTCATCGAGTCAACATAGATGCACGCTACATGTTTGTTAAACGTTGGGACGGTCTGCGGAACACTTAGAAAATCTGTTTTGAATCCCCATAGGCAAAGATATCAATAGGTCTCGGGCAGTATTTTAAAATCACGAAATATTTGTGCATTTTTTTAAATTATGGGGATGGTGGTGGTCTAGCTGTTGGGATCACTAGCAGAACCTGGTATAAAGAAAGCGAGAGACTCAGCAGTTCCTATTGCGAGGGTAAGTTTGTTCCAGCACTTGAGGAGACAGTTATCTTGATGCATGTCTCCTCTTCTTTTGAGTTGCGGCTGTTCTAGACGACCACTGCCTAATGACGAGTGCTTAATTCACATGACAAATAATCACTCTCTTAAATTTCACTAAAACATTCACAGCAGCATTTAGTCCACTGAAACAAAGACACCAAGTCATGAATTCCAGCTTGTTTTTGGAGAAAAACAACTGAGATTGTATTCTCTGTCCCAAAAAGAAAATATCCAGTTTACAAACCAGAATGGGAAACATGCTCAAAGATACTGCCAACGCAATGAGATCTTTTCCAGGGACCTCCTCATTTTACACAAAACATGGACAAGTTACATCCTGTATGCGTTACAACAGTGTAGTTTCATAGCTGATGAGTGTATGCACTAGACTGACCTGCCCGAAGGTCAAACCTGTATATTACTGAGATTGTGTGGTCACATGCAAATCCACAAATCTGCCTGAGACATGATAAAAATGGACCTAAGAAATATTTTGTATGGTTCTAATAAATATTTTGTATTGTGAATATGTGTAAAATACTTTTTTAAAAATACAGACGTCAAAATGTCCTCTTTAAAACCAGTTGTAATACAGTTGTCAGCATTGAATTCAAGGCAATTATGAAGTTTAGAATATTTTAATGGATTCCTCTAAAACATTATGATTGAAATAAATATTATCATTTATAATTAATGTTTAATGAAATGTCTTGAACATTACAGCTTCATGGTTATTTTTACATGTATCTTTTTAAGTAACCACAAAATTCAAAGATATACTGCAAGCGTGATGTATCAGTAATATCGAGAGAATATAAGTCTACTCAACACACACTCTCACCACAGACTAGGAACAGTATAAATGATGATATAAACCTATTAAAGGGCCTTAAATCATATGCAGACCCAAATCTGCCACATAATACATGCATTATTAAGGAGATGAGGTAGAATATTGGAATTTAACAATCCATCATTTTCATACTTTATCTCTTTCAAGTGAACAAGCAAGAGAGAGACACACAGGGAATTTGTATCTAAAACCTTTGCCAAAATCCAGGCGAGGGAAGGATGAGAAAACCTGCAAGTAGTACATCTTTTAACATGCCATATGAGCCACCATTCTTTTCATCATAATTGTTACGTGTACTCATTCATTCATTCTGCTACATGTATATCCGATGAAATGCAATATGTTTATATCCGATGAAATGCAATAAGTCGTAGATTTTCTCATCCATTCTCTGACACTTGCTCCTTCACTTCTATGGGTACCTCAGCTACTTTCATTTCAGCTTCATCATCTTCATCTTCACAGCTGTCTGCCCAGCGGCCCACCCTCCTTACACCCTCTCCTACCGAAGGTGCATTAACACAAGGGTTATGGTCATAAATAACCAGCTTCAATCCCCTCAAATGAGTAAGTGGTGGGAAATACCGTATGCGATTCCTGTCTACATCAATCACTTCCAAATAATGCATTTCAAGGAGCACTGGTGGAAATTCATTTAGCAGGTTACCTTCCAGCCAGATGCTTCTTAGTTCATTTAGTCTAACCAGCTCATTTGGCAAACTTCGAAACTGATTGTAGCCCAGGTGAAGAGTCTTGAGATTGGGAAGCTTACATACTACAAATGGGAACTTTGTGAAGTAGTTTGTCTCCAGCCACAATGTCTTTAATTCAGTCAGCTCAACAAGTTCCTTGGGCAGTTTGTAAAGTCTGTTATTCCCAAGGTACAGGATATTAAGTTGCCGAAGACTGCAAACAACTGACGGCAGTTCTTCGAAGCAGTTGAAGTCCAGAGCCAAAAGCTGAAGCTTTTGCAAGTTTCGAAGTTCAGGTGGAAGACTGCGTAAGTGGTTTTCACTCAGGTAAAGTTTAACAAGTTCACTGAAGGCACATGCTCTTACAGGAAAACGCCGCAGCTGTCGATAACTCAGATCCAGGGTACAGTCAAGGGGCATTTCCTCTAAATCTCCCACCACAAATCGTTGCATTCGATCTGATGGAATGAAGGCTGCAGCTCCCCGAACAACATTTCCCATTTTTCTAACAAATTTTCATGACCTAATCAAGAAATGATGGAAGAGGTGAAACATTAAGAAATCTGAAATAGATTACCTTTTTGTCTTGCATAATTAATAAGCTATTTCATGTACATTAAGTATAAAGTATTCATACTTTTATATAAATTGCCCATTATTTGTTTTAAATCTAAATATCTTGCAAAACATCAATACTTACTATACATGTGGAGAATTTCTTTTTCAAGATTATACAGACCTATTTTTCAATCAATATAAATTTCCTTTAAAAAGGTAGTTCTTGAAGTCCTGCTCTCCTCGGAGACCTCTGCTTAGCTCTTAGCCCCATCTTGCTCAATCCTGAGTGCCAAAGAAGAAATCCAGCTTGCCCCTCCTCATTCATGTTATATGACTTTCCAGGCTATGGTAGGCGGAGCTGGCCTGTGGCAGTGATAAGTCAAGAAGTGTCCTGTGATTAAGGAATGTGGGGGTAATCTGAACCTCTTCTGTTTGTGCTTTTATCTCACCTCTAACCCATAACCTTATATGGTTATGGGTTAGCAATTAAAATGCCCAAGTTATAAGCAGCCATTCAGACACATGAAACTCTTATGAAAATTCGATTACTACAAACAGTTTTGATGTTTTTTTTTCCATAAAAAATCATATCCATTGGATACAAGGGTTACAATTAAATTGTTTTAATTGTACGGTGGTGCAGTGGTTAGCGCTGCTACCTCACAGCAAGAAGGTCCTGGGTTCGAACCCCGGGGAAGGCCGTAGGGCCTTTTTGTGTGGAGTTTGCATGCTCTCCTCGTGTTCACGTGCGTTTCCTCCAGGTGCTCCGGTTTCCCCCCACAGTTCAAAGGCATGCATTATAGGACTCTAAATTGGCCCTTTAAGGTGTCAATGTGAGTGTGATTGTGTGTGTGTGCCCTGTGGTGTGTTGGCACCTGCCCAGGGTTGGTCCCTGCCTTGTACCCGTAAATTCCCGGGAGAGGCTTCGGTCCCTGTGACCCCAGTTGGGATTCAGCGGTTTGGATAACGAATGAATGAATGATTAAACTTGCACAAGATTTGACATTTATGAACAAACACATGGGGCTGACCTTCCTGATCAGTATTTTTTGCTTTTTTGCTCTAACAACTGCTTAAACAAAACACATAAAAACAAACTCTGACAAAGTTTAGTTATAAAACATAAAACCACTTGATTAATTAATTAACTCCTAAAACGTCTAGGTACAAAACAAAAAGTTAAAGATAAAAACACTGACTGCCAAACAAATGAATACATTAAAAAGGTCCGATGCCTAATAGAAATCTTGACAATGTTAACGGCTAACATATTCCCTTAGGGTTGACTGATCTTCTACTACAGCCTTTATAATAACGATCCCATTGATGTTTTTTCTATGGCACTCCATTTACCTGTTGCCTTCTATTCAAGCCCTCAAGATGGCCATGTCCTGGAAGACTGAAAACCGACACATTTACATTATTTTTCCACAAATAGTTGTGTCTCTTTGTTTATAAGTAAGCAGAAAAGTATAATGAAGGTGAGACATTTTATTTTTTCTGGACAACATCTGGGAACTATGGGCGATTTCTAAGCAAAATTTCTAACTTAAAAGTATGTGCAATTTTAAATATTCAATCTCCAGTAACTGGGATTGTGTGCTCTTTATTTATTAAGTCAGAAGGAATGAGGTAAATTTTAAAACACTCATTGTTCTCCAGTCATGATTTTGTGCAGACTTTAGATTTCATGTTCATGTCCTTTCAGTAATAAAAAATCATAAGTAATAAAAATATCCTGGAATCAGTGGAAAGCAAAAATCATTTAGTGGCCATGAAAATGGATTCAGTTTTAGCATTTTAACTATGCATTCACATCATAAATCATGGCACAAATCTCTCCCTTACATGAAAGTACATAGGCTGTTTTCAGAAGTTAAATGTATCAGCGATACTGGCCCTGTGTTAACTTGGTATTGAATATATACATACCTAATTGTGTTCAAGCCATAAGAACTCCATGATAGGGTTATATTTCTCTTCTTCATATGTATGTACATTTTTAAGCAAGTGACTAAATTGGAATTTCAAGACCAGCACTTTCTAGTAATTAGTAATAGTAATGGACTTTGATTAAACTATCTGTGCTTTTAAACAAGAAGTGTACTTAGTCCCACTACTAATATCATATTAATCAACCAATCTATCCTGGGTGCTACTTTTATTAAAAGGATATTACATCAACAGTCACTGAAACATACTCTTTGTTACTAGGGATATAGGTCTATTTAAAAAGCACTTGGTCTGGAGCAGTGGATCCTTCAATCTGTTAAAGCCAATGTGTGCTGTTTTAACCACTTAATCGCCATCAGAATGTCCACCAGTAAATGACCATCACAAAACATCTTAAAACGTATGCAGCATCATGCTTGCCTGATCCATCTTTAAAGTGTTAACTTTAACACCAAAAAACAGAGAATGAAGCTAAGTGTTAATGAGCCGTCATGTCCATAAATGCAGTCTTTGATAACAATAAATGAAGCTACTTTCAGCTTGCTGATAACATTAAAAAGTATGATTTGGCCTCCAGGTTAGTACGGGGTCAGAGGGTAAAGGCTATTCACCCAGGATTCTCGGCTGCAGGATACGCAGCCATCTTGGATCTACGAGGAGAGGGAAAATTAATGCGGTTAGTCAATTCTGTCTTTATGTTCAAAAAACGACCTTTCTTCACGGGTGAATTCGATACACATGTGGAAAGCGCGTCGTAGCTTTCGACGATGTAAACCGTGCACGTGCGCTGTGTCAGTAAAAAACCGTCATACTCTGGCACGGGCTCGTACGTCTGTGTTTTTGTCTAAGCTAGTAGAGTTAGCATTTAGCTTGCTAGGCAGCTAAACAGGCAGCGACGGGCCGCATCCGGAAACGCGCACTGCTGTAGTGTGTAGTGCGTCCTGTAGGGCGCAACCTGCACAGCTTGTCACGCACTCCCTAGTACGGTAGTACGAGCGGACGCGAATTAGGCCCCGACCTGCTCGGAAGCCACTTTGTTAGCTCTGGAGCTAATTGGGTGATAGTAATCTGTCCCATAAATAAATCATAAAGGTGTTATCGTGTTGTTGCTTGAACAGCGATATGCGTTATAATTGGAAAACTGGCTAGTTACACTGGCGATTATTCCACTACTTGCCGACTTCAGGAAATCGCATCGTTTGGTTTTCGGTTAGCAACTTTAGCGAGAAGGCTAACTCTGGAGCCAACAACATTTAGCGCTAGCGGAGTAGCTGTTAAGTCCGCACGCATCTAGCAACAGTTCAGCTTGACGGTATTGGGATGCAATTAAATGGACAGGAATTAGCCATATATATCTGACGCGATTTAACTAAAAGTCTCATGCGATTTATTGTTTAGTAAGTTTGGCTCTCGGTGAGCTCCCAACTGTCACGCTGTTCCAGCAGTCCGTGTTTATGTAAACAATAAGCTGCAGGTGATACACATCGGATCTCCTTGTTTGCCTATTTGGGTTATTTTACTGTACACCAACATTTTGTAGTCTGCTTTTTTGCCTTCCAAAACCGTACGTGACGTTTCATAATCACATACGATTAATGAGATCTTTTATTTAAGATGGTTTGAAGCCTTTAAACAAAACATGGACACATAGTTAGTTTGTTTGTCTGTGGGATTTTGCACTGTGAATTTGCTGTTGGTGCCTTCTAACAACTATATTTTACTTGCTCAGTAATTAAAAGTGTTCCCTGTTATCACATTTGATATAGAGTGATGTTGGTTAGTTTCCTTTTTAACCAGCTTCTCTAACATTCCAGGTGACGAACGGTATGTTCGGTGCTACGAGAAAGAAGTTTGTAGAGGGGGTCGAAAGCGACTACCCTGATGAGAGTATGTACTATGGCCAGCCATCGATGTTTCCTCATCGATCAGAGAAAGATGTAAGTGCCACTTGTTTCTTGTTCTTCTCATTAATGCATACAGATACTTATTGGACTAGCCCAGAGTAGAACACAAATAAATTTGGTTTAAATGGGTCAGCTGTCAGATATTAACAGATATTTTGTAATCTGCATAATTTTATGTACATCCATACTAGATGCTGGCGTCTCCCTCACCATCAGGTCAACTGTCTCAGCTTGGTGCAAGTTTATATGGTCCACAGAGTGAGTACACTAATCTTTTATATGCATTATGGAGTATTTGTTGTCCTATTGTACTAGGTTGCCCTGCATAATCATTGACATGTTTTTGTGACTAATTAGATGTTTATACCACCTACAGGTACACTAGGTTTTTCCATAAGGGGCATGAACAACAACAACCCTCAGTTAAACCGCAATTTAACACAAGGTACCCAATTACCGAGCCATAGCACCCCAACGACGGGCGTCCCAACAATGTCCCTCCATACTCCACCATCGCCAAACAGGTAGGTCTGTCTCACCGGATGCTTCGTTCTGATGTTTAAGACTACATTTCAATATTAGTTAGATACAGGCCTGGGCAATTAGTCAAATTAATTTAAACTGAAATTCTCAACTTCTAAAGGATGTAATCTTGCCCATGAAAATTATATCAGTTATTTCCAAAATTCTTTTAGTAATGTAAAATGTTTTCTCCAGTGTGTGTTTACACTGTTAAAAACATACTACATCTCTGTGTGTGATTTTAAAATCGTTAAGATAATAGTAGGAAATCATACACAATAATTGTCCATTAATCATAATTTAGTTTAAAATGAACACTTAATTGTGATATTGGTTTGTGGTCATATTGTCTGGCTCTGGTTAGATGTCTCATTTTCTGATTTCAGGGGTATTTTGCCCATGAACTCCAGGAATATGATGAACCACTCGCAGGTGGGCCAGGGCTTGGGCATGAGTGGCAGGACCAACAGTATGAGCAGCTCGGGCCTCGGGAGCCCAAATCGCAGTTCTCCCAGCATAATCTGCATGCCAAAGCAGCAGCCAGCACGCCAGCCCTTCACCATTAACAGGTAATAGTCAAAGTCAAGAGAGTGCTGCAGTTTTAAATTGGAATAAGATTCAATACGACGATACATACCGCTTTACTTGTACTTAGCTGATGTATTTATCTGTACCACCTTGATGAATTAAATGAAATCTGTATCTCTACTATGGTTTCTATATATGATTGTGCAGTTCATTATTTAAGTTTGGGGTAGCAAGTGTCAAGTAACGTGTCTGTCCCCAGTATGTCAGGTTTTGGAATGGGTCGAAGCCAAGGTTTTGGTATGAACTCTTTATCGAACAACATCTTCAATGGAACTGGTAAGTGAAACAATGAAACAGCTTTTATTTATGAATAAAGGCCTGTGTATCACTGCGAATTTACCCCAACACGTCCATATAATAAAACAGTTTTGAATACCTGAATTCCTGAAAAGATAAACATTCTATTTAATGAAAATTTTCCACTCTGCCTAAAGTGTGTTTTCATGTTCTGTTTACAGATGGGAGTGAAAATGTGACAGGACTGGATCTCTCAGACTTTCCTGCATTAGCAGACAGGACCCGGAGGGAAGGAAATGGCAACCCAACACCGTTGCATAATCCCCTGGCTGGAAGAGCTCCCTATGGTAAAGGACCATTTTCACTTACCAGTAATAGACAACTGACAGTTCACTTGCCCTTTAAGCAAAGTTCAAATATATCAGCATAACTTGTAGTAGTAGTCTAATAGATTTTAAAATGTATTGTATTTTTAATAACAGTTGGGATGGTCACAAAACCATCAACCGAACAGTCCCAAGACTTCTCAATTCACAATGAGGATTTTCCTGCCCTGCCTGGGCCAAACTACAAGGATCCAACGTTGAGCACAGATGAAAGCAAATCAGTCAGTATTAAAAAATTTATTTAAAATATGTTGGAAAAAAAGTTATTTTTGGGTCTAACAGATTTTTTCAGAATCAGTTTTGGGGGATTTTAACTGTTCCCTGTATTACTTACCTATATTACCTGCATTCAGTTTTGTTTTGCAAATGCTTTGCAGAACTTGAACTCATCATCCAAGAGCAGCTCCAGTGCGGATGGACCCAAATTTCCAGGTGATAAAACATCAGCACAGAACAACCAGCAGAAGAAAGGAATCCAGGTGTTGCCTGATGGTAAGTGGCCATTCACATCCTCTTACATTGTTCACACATTCATAGAATGTTTAATAGAAGATCCAAGATTCTTTATCTGTCACATACTGTACATAGTTATACAAGTACAGCATGTAATGAAATGTGCCTTGAACGATCCCGACCGGTAAGGCACTGAGGTACTCATGGGCAAGCGCCAAGCACTGCTTCCTGGGCGCTGCCCATGGTAGCTGCCCACTGCTCCTTCATGGATGGGTCAAATGCAGAGGTCCCATTTGGTTGTAGTGCACTGTGTGCTGTGCTGTGGTGTGTTCACAATGACACTCACTCACTTTCTCCATTTTAGACCTTTTTAAATTTAACAATAAGGATAATGAAGCTTTGCCAACAAGCCATGAAAATGTGTACCTTAAATTCATTTTGGTCACAAATGGCATTGCAGGTTATGTTAAATTCCTTACACAGTAGAATCTCATTTATAAGTTTTTTGGTGAATGAGTTTAAATTTAGAACCAGCCAAATGCAGTCGAACGTCAAGAGAATGATGAATACCAAATATTGGTTGTATTTGAATCTGTTGCTGACGCTAATCCTAACTCTGATATTTTCCCCACTTTCCACAGGCAAAGTGACAAATATTCCTACAGGAATGGTGACAGACCAGTTCGGAATGATTGGGCTCCTGGCCTTCATCCGAGCGGCCGAGACAGATCCGGGGATGGTTCACCTGGCGTTAGGAAGTGATCTGACCACACTGGGACTCAATCTCAATTCTCCTGAGTATGAACTTTTGTGTTTCTCCTCCTTTGTTTGTGTACAATTTATAATAAAACTATTTTTGGCAAAACTTTCTAATAATTGTTTCTTTCTGCCGTCTCCAATAGAAATCTGTATCCTAAGTTTGCATCTCCGTGGGCGTCTTCGCCATGCCGACCCCAAGACATTGGTTAGTGTTAATTCTGTTAATTAGATGAGCAATTCTACTTTGGAAACACTTCTCTAATCACTGTAACTCTTCTTTTTCAGACTTCCATGTTCCCTCTGAGTACTTAACCAACATTCATATAAGGGATAAGGTGTGTGACTGTGCAGTTCAACTGGAGAACTTCCTCTTTTAGGACAGGCTGAATTTGTTTTGACTGTTTAATGAATTAAATCACATTGCGCAATGAAGGTCTTTATTCACTAATGCTGTTATCAATGCTTTTAGTTCATACAAGCAGAATTCTAATTCCCAGTCCAAGAACTAGACACAGTTTTGACCCAAGAATAGATGAATTGTCTTGACACCAAGAAAGACTAACTAATGCCTATTTGTTGACAGCTGGCTACAATTAAACTGGCACGATATGGAGAGGACTTGTTGTTCTACCTCTACTACATGAACGGAGGAGATCTCTTACAACTTCTAGCCTCAGTGGAACTGTACGCATCTCTTCCTTCACAAGCATGAAAATAACATCTTACACTTTTAATACATGTAGAAAGAGTCACCAGTTTAACTTCAAATTCACATTTTTAAATTAGATATAGATTTTGTAGCATGGTAGAGTGGTGGTTAGTTTTACAAAACTGGCGTTGAACCAAAACAAAACTCTTTCTCTGTACACTAACCAATGCTCATATCCAGATCACAATGCTTTGTCAGCAACAAGTGTTAGTAGAAATTAGTTTGTTATTGACCTAACAAAGGATGTTTGTCCTGGTTTCATATGAGTTTTATTTTAAAAAAATCTTGTGATAAACATGATTTTGTACATCTCACACTTATTTTAATGCACTCCACCTTTTACAACTACATTGCAGCTTCAACCGTGACTGGAGGTACCATAAAGAGGAGAGGGTTTGGATTACAAGAGCCCCAGGAATGGAGCCAACTCTAAAAACCAACAGCTACGAGAGAGGGACGTACTACTTCTTTGATTGTCTTACCTGGAGAAAGGTAGCGAAGGTAAACCTGACCTCTTGATCTTCCAGCATAAGTTTGACCCCTGTAATTCCAGATGCTACAAACTTACCATTATATCTTCATGTCCTGTTTTAAGGAGTTTCACCTGGAATATGACAAGCTTGAGGAGCGGCCCCACGTGCCAAGCACCTTCAACTACAACCCGGCCCAGCAGGCTTTCTGAAACAGAGTGGCTTGTGCCTCTGAGCTCTAGGAGCAGACCTCAGGGCTCAGCCGGCCGGCGCACCTGACAACAACCTGGTTTTATTCCTCACCTGTTTGGACATAGACTGTGGGAGGGGGGGGAGGATGGAGGG